>JAUMHL010000012.1:18609905-18672074 GCA_032362345.1 Sandelia bainsii | reverse complement strand
CAAATGTATTAATTTAAAAGGATAACTGATCATTAGAAAACCATGTGCAATGATGGTAACACAACTGAAGACATGTAAGAAAATTAGTGATTTTTTTTTGGCCGTATGACACAAGTTTCTGGTCTATCCTCATGAACATGCTGTATCCGCTTCTCCCACAGGTGGCCAAAGAGTTTGGGTTCAATTCCAATGGGTTTTCTGTTTACCAGAACCGAAACAAGACCGGAGAAATCCTTTCCCAGAACAAAACCCTCAGCCTGCTTAAGATCAAGTAAGTAAACACAAATGCCTTTTGAGCACGACTTTATTCCACAACTTATGTAAAACCATCAAAGTCAGAATGATCATTTCAAAAAGCGAGTTATGTAAATCTAATTTTCAGATTAAGATTTTTTAAGCCATTGACAAGCTACACCTGGTTGTGTTTTTCATTTTTAAACTAATCTTTGAAATCGACTTTAGCTGCTCGTATTTGCTTATTTCAAATGTGCTGTTCAGACAAATAATAATGCTCAGAAAGGCAAGCTCTCACTAATCACAGGATGTTATTTAGGAGGATTTTCATATATGGTGACAATATTTTTTACAGTGGCTGAATTGTCCATGTATCAGAAAAACTGATTCCCAACAGTCTTACATTTAAATCATGTAGATCTTGTCATTTTTATGTATGTGGATTCATGTGTGTTAATTTAGTAAATGATTTGGGTTTCTCCCCACTTAATATTGTTTTTGGATCATTCCTTTACAAACCACATAGCAGCTTTAATCACCTTGTTTCTCTTTATTTTTTGTAGGCATGGCGACATGCTGTTTCTGTTCCCTTCAGGATCCTCCACCTCCTCTGGGGAGGTGATGGACACGGCCACCCCACACACATCTTCATCACTACCGTCTGTCTCATCATCTTCTGCATCTTCATCATCATCTTCCCTCATCCCTCGGTCCTTCTCAGCACCGCAGGTGCCGGAGGATGAGATAGATCAGTATTTGACCAAGCAGGACGGCAAGATCTACAGGAACAAAGATCCACAGCTGTAAGAACGAGACACATGTTGTACAGATGGTGAACTGTTGTAAAATGTCAGATCACTAATCATCTTCTTTTCTTACAGATGTCGCCATGGTGCCCTTGGAAAGTGTGTGCACTGTGTACCATTAGAGGTAAGAGAATACATTCTTTTTGTTTGTTCCTAATGCTAGCACCACCACTGTGAGTCAGTTTAAGCATTTACTTACTGAGGATCTGGCATCCCCCCCCCCAGCCTTTTGACGAAGACTACCTTAATCACCTCGACCCACCAGTGAAGCACATGTCATTCCACGCGTACCTTCGCAAGCTGACTGGTGGAGCTGATAAGTGAGACGTTTTTTTTTATTTCTGTAGCAGAAACACACACATGATCAGTCTGTCAGATTCTGATGCTGTTTTCCACCACCTACAGAGGGAAGTTTGCAGCTCTGGAGAACATCAGCTGTAAGATAAAGTCGGGCTGTGAGGGTCACCCTCCCTGGCCAGAGGGGATCTGCACCAAGTGTCAGCCCAGTGCCATCACACTAAACAGACAGGTACGTGTGTGTACTGTCACATCTGTCATCGTAAAGCTTTCAGTGAGACAAGGAAATGACAGCTTATAAATACCAGCTCTGCCAGCTGATTGCTCAGTAAAGTTGATTACAACACAGGTTTTGTAACAGACACAATGCTCACAACATTATTCAAAGAACTTTTATATATTGTCCAGCATTACAACAAGGAAACTTAAAGCGATAAACACCAGAACCTTTGACCAGTTTAGGCATAGGATCCTTAGTGGAAAATAATGTCTTGAATTTAATCTTCTTGGTAAGACATTCTTCAATTTTTTCCAGGAAATGGCATGTGAATCCACATTTTAAGACACTCAGAGGTTCACTTTTTTTCTCAGTCTTATCAAATAGTCCTATTAGGAACCTCTCGATGTTTTTTAGGACATGTAAACAATGTGAAGGGAGGACGGGCGGATTTGCGTAAGTGCAGCACTGCTTCCTTATGAAAATGTTGAGAGGATCCTTGATTTATAAATAACAAACTTTCAACTCAATTCAGGTTATTTATAGAGCACCAAATCACAACACAAGTCATCAAGTAAGATTAACACCTTACAGAAAACATGGAACAAATCGCTGCAAACTGAAAAATTTTAATTCAGACAAATATGCTTGAAAAACAGTCTAGTTTTCCTGAAAGGTTTTTAGGACTTGGCCAAAGTACTTTTTTTTAAGTTACACCGATAAAGAGAATAAAAACGGTGAGCACTCTTCAGCGGCAGTATATTCAAATAAGGTACATTTGTGTTTGAAGATGCCTGTAGTTAAGCTACTGTAGAAGGTGCTGGCCTGACATGACCTAGCATGTGAACTGGAAGAGCTGGGGATCAAAATCAAAAATCAGTAGAAGAAAACTGTTACATTTTCTGCTTTTCTTCCAGAAATACAGACATGTAGATAACATCATGTTTGAGAACCACACCATCGCTGACCGCTTCCTGGACTTCTGGAGGAAGACGGGCAGTCAGAGGATGGGATATTTGTACGGCAGGTACACTGAGCACAAAGACATCCCTCTGGGCATTAGAGCTGAGGTGGCTGCCATCTACGAGCCCCCACAGGTAGGGCAGTCCCACTAAATACTTTCTCTATCAGTCACCTAAGTAAAATCTGTCTACTAATGACCATTGTTGTTTTTCAGTATGAGAATATTTTTGCACATTCATGATTATAATTTATTGTACGTTCAACACTCTTCCCTGTTGTGTTACAGAATGCCACTCAGAACAGCCTGGAACTGTTGGAGGATCCCAAAGCTGCAGCAGTGGATGAAATTGCTGCCAAACTGGGCCTGTGCAAGGTTGGCTTTCTTTTCTCTTTGGTTCTCAGTTAAATACTGTGATACACTCAAATCAGCATCATATTTTTCTGTATCTGCTTTTAAATCTGAAAGAGAAAATGCCCTTACATTAAATGCCTGACAGTTGCGCTGCTGTGTGTGAACGTCACTAACTTTTTCAGTACCTCTGTGCTGTTTTTGGATGTGTTCTCATTAGGACTGCAACGATTAGTTGGTGTAATCGACTAGAAAAAATCGTCGACGCGGATTTTTTATTGTCGATGCGTCATAAACAGAACCTTCAATAGAGGCTCCAGTCACAGAGAACCACATTGGTTTTTGTAACTGCAATGCACTACATGAACGTCTGGGGGCAGTATCGTTTGTTATTGTTTGTCAAGACTGCACACAGTCCTACTAACGAAGAAGAACGTCTGAGGAGCAGTGTTGCCAACCTAGCGACTTCGTCGCTATGTTTAGCGAGTTTTCAGACCCCCCCTCCATCAAAATAGTCAGGCATGAAATAATCGTGACTAATCGAAAAAACAATTGAACTACCAAAATAATCATTATTTGCAGCCGTAGTTCTCATTTGTGATGTGCAGATTAAAGCAAAGCTAAATCTATTATGTACCACGTGTCATTCAAAGGAAGATCCAGTGTGTCGCACATTAAAAACAAAAACATTTATATACAGCATTCACATACACCTTCACATAAAATCAATCTAACACTAAACTGCTCAAATTCTTAGAAAAAACAGGAAGGTTTTCTGTCTGTTTTAGAGCATATCTAATATAAAGAATCCCTGTGGTTTGGACAGAAAAACTGAAGGTTGCTTCACCAGTTGCTTTTTGTTTTAACTCCGTCCACTAACCATTAGAATGCAGGACCAGAAGAAGTAAGACTTCTTATCCTCAGTGAGTAGGTCAGACGTGCATATCACAGCATATCTGCATAAAGTTTCCCTGGTTGTGTTGCTGGGGTTCTTTTGACACTAATTGTAATTTAAACAATTACTTATTATTACAATTATTAGCTCTACTCATTTGGTTTATTTCTCTGGTCTCAAGGTGGGGTGGATCTTCACTGACCTGCTCTCTGAGGATACAAGAATAGGCACAGTTCGCTACACAAGAAACAAGGTGAGGACCCCGCTCATTCAAAGACAAATCTGTTCATCAGCGAGGATCCTGCTGCTTCTCCCTGTTTGATCTTTGTCCTTGCTTTTGTTAGGACTCGTACTACCTGAGCGCAGAGGAGTGCATCACAGCGGGATACTTCCAGAATCGGCATTCAAACCCCTGCAGACTTTCTCGAGACGGACATTTTGGCTCCAAATTCGTGACAGTGGTGGCAACAGGTAGTTTTATCTTCTTCTAAGCCCAAAGTGAAAATACACTGCTCAGAAAAATAGCACATCAGATCTCGATAAATGAATTGTTCAAGTTGAGAATCTTTACTAATGTACATTGTATGATTTGTTTGAACAAAATGACCAAAGCCGTGAGCCCATGGAGGACTGTATTCAAAATCAAAAAGTGAAACATTTTAAATCCATCAAACTCATTTGAATTTCAATTGAAATAATCAAAGTAGTGTGCGTTTTATCACAGCAACTCATAATGTGACTCAGAAGCTTGTATGGCGCCCATGTGCCTGTACAACACCTGGACATGCTCCTGATGAGTCAGTGAATGGTGGATCACGGTATCGGTGATCTCCTGGACAAACTGTGATGGTACTTTGTGGAGTTGGATGCACCAATACACAATGTCCCATAGGTGTTCAGTTGGATTTAGATCAGGGGAATGTGAGGGCTATTCAGTGGCTTCATCACCCAGGAACTGCCTACACACTCTTGTCCTGCACCAGGAGGAACCCAGGGCCCACTGCTCCAGCTTAAAGTCTGAAAATCTCTAAGGTTTTTAAACTCACAGCAGTCAGGTTATTGTTAACTGACATACAGGTCTGTGTGGCCCTAAGGATATGTCTCTCCAGACTATCAGTGACCCAACCACAAACCAGTCATCATCGATGATGAACATTAGGGTAGAAATGTGCACTTCAGCTTCTATATGTATTTTTTTAACCTCATATCATTTAGTAGTAAAAAAAATAGATTTGGTCAGCATTAATCAATTTTTTTTGTAAAGGTTAAAAAAATATTTTTTGTTATTGTGTTGTTGTCTAGCTTTAAGCCCAGTCATGTGTAATCGCAAGGAACTCTATGCCTGTTGTTATTTAATTCCTCTCATGTATCTACATAGACTTTTGAGGCCACTGAAGATAAGTGATACAAGCTCAATGCTCTCTGCGATGCTAAGATGTATAGTTTGCTCTGCGAGATCAAGGCCAAGTCTTAATACCTCCAGAAAAGCACAAGAAACAGCCATGACCTCATCACTGTTTGCATTAATGAGGCACTTTCACGCTGACATCATGGCTTCACATGCCAGACATAGTCAAGTCCATCTGGTTAACTTTCCCTTGTGGAGAGGCCTCTATGCAAATGAGTTGCATGTGTAAAGTTGAACATACCACAGTGACACTGACGTAATAGTAGTTTAACAATGTAGTACTGTGCGGTTGTTTGTTGGTACTATACATTTACACTCTGCGGCTGGTTGTACACACATGGTCTGATTGCAGAAGACAATTTAGAAACTATCCTGGCTTTGTGGAATATTACATTTTACAGATTACAGCAGATTTCCAGATTTGCTTGCTGTGTAACCATTTCACCCGTTAATACAGGCCTTTAAAATGTGCCTCCACAAGATGCTTCCTATGTAAATGATTGAGGACAAAATGGAGCTGGGTAGCACAGTCAGAGAGGTAGGGTCTGATTTTTCTGATGTTGTACAGGGTAAATCTCTCTCGCCCAAGAGATGGAGGCGTTGTGGTCAGCAAATCTTAGTTGGTTGTCATTGATGACACCCAGATTCCTAGCAGACTTTGTGGGCACAGTCACTGCTAAAGTGCATGCTGATGCTATGCTATATGAAAGGTCTTGCTGGAAAGATCAGGACATCTGTGTTAGAGAGACTGATCTGAAGATGTCTGTCTGTCATCCGAGCAGAGATTAATTGGATATTTTATCAAGTTGGATCCTTTATAATACAAGAGAGAACAAGAACAATTGGATTGTGGATTACATGCCCCATCAATTCCACTAAAATGGAAGGAAATTATCTGTTGATGGTTGGTATGAAGAACAGGAAGGATTTCAGCAAAAAGAACCTGTTTTGGTGTTCATATGGGCAGGTGACTATACTTGAAAATGTATAAACCTAAATTAGGATTAGTAACTCAATCATTTATCAACTCTTAGTGAAAGTTGTTTTTTTCCTAATTTTTCAAAAGAAGACTTTCTTATCTCCTAAAATCACAAATCAAATACTTTGATCCAGTAAAACACCACTGAATGTGACATGGTCACCAACCAGTCCATATTTCTTCATGACGACATGTGTCCTGAGTGTTTCTAGTATTCAGTCAGAAATAAAGTGACTGCTGAGATTTTTCCTCAACCTATAAGTGAGCATGTTTGTCTCTGTGATCTGTGTGCAGGTGGTCCAGATAACCAAGTGCACTTTGAGGGATACCAGGTGTCCAATCAGTGCATGGCTCTGGTGAGAGACGAGTGCCTACTGCCCTGCAAAGACGTTCCAGAACTGGGCTACGCTAAAGAGTCCAGCCCCGAGCAGTATGTTCCAGATGTTTTCTACAAGGTAAGGCTTCATACATGTAGCAACAGTCTGTATTAAGATATAACTACACGTCATGTATAATGCTATACGCTCTGAGAATACACAGTGACTGACAAATCGGTGTCTTCTGTTGTCTTGTGAGCAAAATGACATTGATACTTTGATACTGAGGGCAGATTTTATTGGTTGGTTCATCCTGAGGTTTGGATCCAAATTGTTGAAGTCTAACCCTGTTATTTATTTCCTGTCTCTGTCCAACAGGACAAGGATAAATTTGGAAATGACGTCACGTTTCTAGCCCGGCCTCTTCCTGTGGAGTACCTTATCATAGATGTGAGTAACATGAGCTGTTTTACATGATCAGCATCAGCATGTTTGTTTTAGTCTTATTTTGAGTATGTTTGAGCTTTTTAAACTAATTTCATTTTGCTTTTGTTTACAGATTACTACTACTTTTCCAAAGGATCCTCAGTACACCTTCTGCTCCTCCCAACGCTTCCCCATTGAGAACCGAGATATCCTTGGAGAGACACAAGTAAGCGATCTCGCAGCTTTACCGTTAACTGATTATTGATTAATGTTGATGTTGCCAAAGAAATTGTAAAGGAAATTGCCCAAAATTTGCATATTTACTTCAAACATGGAAAATAAAAGTAGAATGAGACAGAATCTTGGTTTCCCAAATATGCTGGTTTTACACTGCTGTAAGAGAAGTGAATAGAAGCTGAACCTTGGATGTAATACTGAAGTCTTTGACATGTTATGAATGGAACATTTGGAGCAACAGATGGTTTCTGCTGATGTTTTTTGTCTGAAATGGTCAGTTTCACAGTTTGGACGATGGACGGCCACTCAATATTGTGATCATTGACTGTTTTTACTGTGAAGCCTGCTGCCTCATAGTTAAAGCAGACACGTTTTTTTTTTATCAAACCTTTTTCAGTTCTACTCAGGCTTTATCTTTTCCTGCATATCAACCTTACAGAACCCGTCACAGAATTTAGGTGACCTTTGGCATCTGTACCCACCAGAGGTCAGACAACATTATAAATCTTGTTTCTGCTGTTTGCATGCTTGCAGGATTTCCACAGTTTAGCAACATATCTGTCCCAGTGCACCTCCTCTGCATTCTTGGACATCGTGTCGGACTTCCATCTGCTCCTCTTCCTCGTCACTAATGAGGTCATGCCTCTGAGAGTAAGTCAACACTTCAAAGCCTTTTCTTCACTTGTTTTCCATTAATAATTGAGAAAAACTCCAAGAATATGGCCACATTCTTCCTCAGTCTGGAAGTGGTTATTGGTGTGAGGATGTTTTCACTCAGATTCTAGTCATGTGGATTAGATTTTCAAACATTGTTCTTCTGTGTTTAATGATAATGAACTGCATTTTCAGTTTAGTATGTCTTCTATAAAATCCAACATTAAACTGTCAGTTTCTCTATCGTCATTATCCAGAGTTTGTTTGTTTTTTTGCAGGACAGCATCGGCCTGCTACTAGACGCAGTGAAGACTTCCAATGAGGATCTGGCACAGACCTGGAAGAAGTCAGAGCAGTGGGCCACCATCGAGCAGTTGTGCAGTAAGTCTCTGTCGATTAAAGAAGGCACTCAATTTGACTCAGTTTCCACTGGTTATGAATCTGTAAATTGTTGAAGTCGTTTTTTAAGTCGGTGTTAAATATTTGATGGTTTCAGCATCTCATGTGCAACAGTTTGGTGGTTTTCTCTGTTTTATAATGTGACTGTCTTTACCCTGTAAGCTAAACATAACAATAAGCTATAACCAGCTCTCTGTTAGCTTAGCTTAGCTTAGCATAAAGACAAAATACACCTATTTTATTAATTCATTAGTTGCTGTCCTAACGTCCTTCTCCTGTCCTCCCAGGTACTGTGGGTGGGCAGCCCTCCAGCTCTCTGGGTTATGGGGCCATGGGCGGCCCCTCAGTTCCTGCCTCGTCCTCAGCCATGTGGTCCTGCCTCCATTGCACCTTCATGAACCAACCTGGCACAGAGCACTGTGAAATGTGCAGCCTCCCCCGCAGTTAAACCCCAACACCACCTACCCCACTTCCATGCCCTGTCCTGAACCTACCCAGTCCCACCCGGCAACTCTTCTTCTTCACTCGCGAATGACATCACTGCACCAGGGCCAGCTGCGAGATTTGGATCCCGTCTTGTTTTCTTTCACCTCATGCTGAAGCCTCTTGTCTTTCCCAACTCACAGGCTGCTGTGATGCGAGATTCACTCGTTTACATCAATTCAAAGAGTAAAAAAGTAAAGCCAGACTCTGTTTTTTATTGTTATTCCCTCCTCACAGCAACTGTCGGAGTGGTGGGGTATGTTTAAGTAAAGCACTTACAACTGAGACCCTTTCCCCTTGACACCCCCCATGACATAATCACCCCCTGATGGCTCAATTAAATCCTGCTGTGACTCAGGACAACAGCAGAGTGTTTGGATGCTCTCTCACATCAGTGCTCCTCCTCACTCACTATGTTTTCTGGAAAATCTTGCTGTGTATAAATACATTTGAGAAATGATGCTGTTATTTAATTAAGCTTTGTTTTTTTCATTTTTAATCTGATTGTAGCTTAGCATTTTGAATCTTCAGCGTGGACCCTGCTCAGTCAGGTTTTTATAGGTCTTGGTCTCTTTGACA
The DNA here is from genome assembly GCA_032362345.1 of Sandelia bainsii. NCBI lineage: Eukaryota > Metazoa > Chordata > Actinopteri > Anabantiformes > Anabantidae > Sandelia > Sandelia bainsii. The sequence goes on along the minus strand of JAUMHL010000012.1, from coordinate 18,662,831 downwards.
CCCCCTTAAAGTACAATCATTGGTCAAAGCTCAGACCTGAAAACACGAAGAGCTTCAGAGTAAAATCCACTTTATGGGAAAGTTTCTATTTTCAGTATTAAATTACTTTAAAAATGTTAGTAAGTCCTGGATTTGAAAAGTCAGATGCAACAAGCTACTCACCCATAACACTTCCTCTTCCCACTGCAAAAGTAACACGTGCTTTTGGGTGGTTAACATTTGGGCTGATGTCCCCACAACTTAAAGTGGCTCCTGAACGTTTTTTCACTGCATTGTTGGAGTTGTAGCTTTTGGATTTGGTGGTTTGAACTTGAGCAGGCACAATATGTAGCTTCTTTTTTCACTTGTATGTTCTGTTTCTGACAAAATGCCCTAGGACACCATGCATCCATTCATCCATCGTCATCATCATTACTGACTCGCACTATATTAGCTGTGAGGTGCTTCTAGAAACAACTGGTGCTCGCTACGTTCTCCTCCGTCACTCCCCTGTTCCACCTCTGGTGGTTCTCCTTTTCCTGAGGGCACTGATCCAAAGGAGGCCAGACCACAACCAGTGTTCCACCACTGATGGAGGCCCACCCTTGTGGGTTACTCTATCACTTAGCCTTCAAAGACTCTGCTGCTCAGAGTGTGAGAGGTCACAGGTCAAAGATATCTAACGTGCCGCTTGTTTCACCGGAAAATGAAAAGAGCTTAATCTCTGTTTCAGGCCAATAATTATCCAAACCCTTTGGCTTCTTCCAGCAGGAGGGTGGTTGGATTCTTCACTGTCTGTGGTTTGAAAGTGGCTGAGCCCCAAAAACAATGTGAAAAGCACTTAACTCTCCTCGATGGCACTAAAAACGACAAACAGGCCAGTTAAAGGGTCAGTTCACAGTGTAATCCATAAGACGAGGAAGAGAAATGAGGAACTTCTCACAGCCTCAACAAATGAAAAACTGTCCACATGGAGGGATGTCACCGTAGGGAAGTTTAATTTGGTGAACTAGCCCTTTAACATGTTAACGTCAGCAGTGGGCTTGTCAGGACGGTCGGTTAAACTGGTTCTTCTTGGCATTTCTATCGTAACAGTAACACTGGGACCAAATCTTGAAGGTTCAGTTCTGGTTGCAGCATCATTAACATCTGGCAATGTTTTCTTTCAGTTACCCCCAGCCCCCCCATGATTAGAACAACATGCAAACACTCAGCAGATTGATGTCCATACACAGGTCAGGTGCAGGGACCTGGTGTGTTCCTAGAACCAGGGATTAGTCCAGATCTAAACGTGCCCACATGTTAAAAACTCGTCACAGTATTCGAGGTCTGTGACCAAACTTCAATCTGCATGACGTGATGTTTTCACGCTGTTTCTGGTGCTCATAAAAGAATTGATACAGATTTTTGCTGACGCAGGAACAAATAAACAGCACATTTACCATTTGTGACTGATGCAGAATCTTTTAATCCTCGTCCTCCACGTGTTTGCTGCTGACGGTTGACGACTGAAGCAGATTTCTCTCTGTCACTACTCACATGTTAAGTTTTGGGGTTTTTAGCTTTTTCCACATAAAGTTCGTGCACAGCTACACGATGGTTTCACAGGCTTTCCTGCTAAAACAATGATCCGAATGGAATCACTTGCTGTGGTCTGTTGGTTGTGGGGGGGGTGGGCCTGTTCAGTTACCAGGGCGAGTCGGGGGCTGTAGAGTTTACTATTTGTGAGAAGTGTAAGAGCTCGATGGTGATTCCATTGATGAAGCGAAAAAATATTTTTAGTTGTAGAATAATTTGAAAACACTTGGGACGGAGAAGAGGTTTTATTTCTTTTGTTTTTTTAACCCAGTGAGATCATTCTTGGCCCCTCCCCACCGTGTGAATTATTTAATTGATGTCATGCTAACGGACGGCAGTGACCTTTTTCCTTTTCTACTGATCCAGGGGCCGTTTGCTGAGCAAGCACGCTCTTGGACTTGCAGCAGGTCCTCACTTTCCACTGAGCTGCCCTGGGACCTTGAAAGTTGTACGCTGTTGACCTGGATTTGAAACAAAATAATAATAAAAAAGGAAGAATTCTTATTGTAGATCATGTCTCTGATTTATTTACAGAAAACTGAAAATATAACGCCTCAGCAAACACTTAAATATTTTAGACCGTTTGACTCCACTTCTGCAGCTTAGTTCTACTGATGTCCACTCATCCAACCACTGAAGTGGTTACAAATTAAACTATTGAGTTAATACATTCAACTAACCAACATGTGCATCAGACTTCAAATATTATTTACAAAAAGTGGGGATTTTGTATTTCTGAAGATTTTATTGCATTTTTATTAAGATATGGTACAAAAATCGTGTTGTGCGCATGCTTGAATGTGAACCATGATAGATTTTATAAGACATTTCAAACATACCAGCTAAACACACCAAATAAGGCTTCAACTTAAAATCAGACAGAATAACATGAAGACAAAGACCAAAGACAGAGCAGTGGTTATTAAACACTATATTCATATTCTAAATACTGCACATTCATGGATGGATAATGAGACAAAAAGGCCCCCAAGGGTGATTACAAATGTGATGTCACACACATTTTTAACTTTTTTGTCTGTTGGATCATTTTGTGTCATTATTTTTCTTCATTTTTCAACAGTTTGTGCCAATTTGTTGTGTGTCTGCTTGTGGTTGTCAAATGTCTCTTACTGTTCGTTTTTGCCTCTTTGTGGTCGTATGGTTTCTTTTAACTGAGCTTTTTAACTTTCAAACAAGAAAAATTACCCTTCTCATCAGGGGGCCACTCGATCTGTCCATGTGTACATTAGTGCAAGTAGGATGAATCATGTGCAGCCCACTGTACGGATATTTCCACCATAATGAATCTTTCTCCATGTGATCAGAGCAGGTAGAGTCCATCACCACACACCCTGTTCTGCAGATGGACAACACATGAAGAGCAGGAATGTCAAGGTTGACATCATCCCGCAGCGTGTGCTCTTCATTCTTTCCTCTGGACATGTTTGTTAAATGTGGGTCATAAACTCAAGCGAGTGAATCCACAGAAACGGCATGAAGACCCTCCCCGTTCAGACGATAACCGACTCAAAGGCAGGAATGAGCTTTGTCCACACTGGATGGTTTGACTTCAGACTCACCTCAGGTATGTTTCACATATTTTATTTAAGACCTTTAGTTACTGTAGTGGTGGAATGCAACTAAATTAAGTACAAGCTCTTGAAACTCTTTATTAATTAATTTAAGCCTTTATAAAATAAAGATGCATTGTTACAAGTTAAAACCCAACAGTAAATAAATGAAAATAGAGTTAGTAGAGGTGGTAGAAGTACACAAAAGACCAGTCCAGATTTGTTCCACATGTGCCTCGTAGATGAGGTTTCTGCAGAAATCGAACATGTTCACATCTTGTTCAGTTTAATTCATGTACAGATTCAAGGAGAGAACCGCTTCAGAAACCTGATTTCTGAAAAAAATCAACATTCATTTCATTTCTTCTCTTTACAAACAAGTGGAACTGATTGTAACCACTTTATTTCCTGACAGCTGCTTCATACATCAGCATTTATTACTTCATTTATTTTGTATTGAGAATCTGCATCTGTGAAGTAACTAAAGCTGTTCAACATAGTGGAGGAAAAGTAAATTCTTCTATATGCGTACAGTAGGCTACTTGAGTAAATGTACTTGGTTACCACCATTGTCAATACAAAATAATGTGTTGTTATTTATTTTTTAATTTATCTGACTCCTGTTTGATAGTAGTTGAAGTAACTTTTAATGCAAATATATCAGATATTTCCTGATTTCATCTTCTCAAATATGAGTTGTACTGTTAATGTTTTAATATTTTTGAGGTTTGGACATTATAAACACTGCGGAATCACTATTTCAGAACAATCAAAGGAGACGCTGAGAAAATAACCAGCAAATTAATCCTTCAAGGAAACTTCACCGAACTTCCTTTCTATGGTTTTAGTTTGCGGAGTACACAGTAAGTATACTGTCATGTATTTGTATTTGCATTGTATTGTAGACGTCCCTCTCTCTTCCCTTCAGTGTGAGCATGAGATGACACAATCAAAGAGGCAGAGACATATTTTAATATATGAATGCTCCCTAAACTAGAACTGTTGGCAGCAAGTTGAAAATCACTGATTTGTTTGAAATCAGCTCCACCTCAGATTAAAATGCTACGTACACATTAATGCCTGCATAATAATATAATATGTAATAGTGTAATAATCTCATGGAACTTACTTTACTCATGTACAGGATCTGGATTCTTCCTCCACTTCTGGTTCTTGATTTGTTGTTTTATTATGTCAGATAAAGTCCTGTGTGAACACTGTGGAAGCAGTTTAAGGTAAAAGATGCTCACACACGTATTTGTGTGATTGTTTCCAGATTTAAGGATGAGGACTGTGCTGGTTCTGCTCGTGGTGTCTGCGGCTCTGTGTGCCGCTGCTGCTCAGAAACAGAAAATAACCCAGACGCCAGAGTGGGATTTCAGGAATGAAGGTAAATACATTTACTACGTCAAACGTGGTCGCCGATCATGCTTGACTTTCTCTGTGTTTCACTTTGATTCTGTATCGACTCACCTGCAGCGGAGCGAGTGAACACCAGAGGATGTGCCAACCTCACGCTGGTTTTAGACAACTGGAAATATGCCATTGTAACGCAGGTCAAAGATCTGCTCCTGCATGACCACAGCACTGTGCTGCCAGACTATGGAAGGTGAGGATATTCACATTATCAAAAGAAGAATCTTTATCAGCTTTGTTGGTCAAGTGTTTTTATGTATTTAATGTGTCAGGGAAATTCACATGGACAAACAACCATCAAGGCCAAAGCTGGTTTTAAATTAATCAAATTTTGGTTTAAATTAGTTTTAGCGAGTAAGAGCGTTTTCTTTCACTGGTCTGTCCCTCAGGATCCAGCCCCTGTCAGACGCCCTGGGAGACCTCTACAAGGAGTTTAATGCTCTGAAAGAGCGTCTCGTGGAGCTGACCGCCAAGTTTGAAGGGGTGGAGGCCTTCGTGGACGATGTGCGATCGGGAAGGAACCCCCGACCGCCCCGAGGTGAACCCAGACCCCCAGGAGAGGCAGAGGCCTCTGCTACTGATGCTGGAGGTCGACCTCAGGGAAGGAGAAGCAGGGTGGTGGTTCGGAGAATCAAGAAACCGGCAGGTTCACAGGACTGAGAGTAACGTGATGTTTTATACAGGAAGTTACTCTGGTCTCAAAACGGTTTACAGTCATTCGGTCATTCGTGGTTTACTGAACAGGCCAACTGTGCACAGGCTCAGTGGCCCCTGAGGCCTCTGTACAAAGTGACAAGTCAATCAAACCACCAGGAAGAAATACAAAACGAGTACAACTACACACAAGGTGCAAAACAACCTCACAGACAAAAACAGACTAAAATTAGAGCACAATTACACAAGGAGATAAAATGACAAAAAGAGAGAAAACACTTAAATATAGTTGCAGAACAAACACAGAGATGGAAAAAGACGACCACAAAAATTCAGTAGCTTTAAATCTGGAGGTGTTGCTGCTGTGTTGGAGTGACGGGGGGGCCCACTTTTACATGTCTGTGCCCACGGCCTCATTGTCTCTTAATCCGCACATGCACACAGTAAAACTGCACAACTCCAAATTCTTAGCAAGTCATTGTCTGCAGGATCTTTATTGAAGAAAAACAACACAACAACACTTGATGCTGCTTTCTATTTTTCATCTTTACTCATTCGTTCTAATATCACACATCCATTTAAAGGGTATAAATATCTAAGGGAATTTAATTCAAGTACTCAGCATGATTTCCTCTGATGTAGAGATGTTATATTCTGTTTTATCCCTGTCATCAGTGAGATTTCTATCCTAACGAGATGGACAAAGCTGCGTGAGTCATAAAAACTCAGTAAATTCATCAGTGAATGAAAATAACCTCATCAAAACTGGTTTCCATTCAAGCTTGTAGCAACAATAACAATCACACAAAAACCTACGTATTACTAATATTCATATTTTAATTACTATATTCATAGTATTATTGTAGTAGTAGTAGTAGTAGAGATAGTTATAACAACTTGTTTTGGGTGTACTGGGGATTTTTATATTTTTATATGATTTTATACTATGTTTTGTCTGTTTCTCAAAAATAAAAAAAATCACTTTAGACACAATATTTTCTGCCACCAGTGATATTTCCATGATAAAGTCTGTTTCATTATTAACCGTTTGCCACTGAACAGGAGCAATGATTGGTGTCCAGACTGTCACATCAATTTAACAAAGACAGTAATTGTTTCCTTGTTTTATATCATAAAGTGGTGGTGTATGTGTTAACTCAATTTACTTAGCAATAGCAATACATGTAAAAGTACTTACAATGATGTTACATTAATAAATGTATATTATCATTACAAATATCGTTAGCAAAATTTAGCTAAAATGTTCAAGTTAAAATGCTAAAAAATTCCCCTTGACTGTATTTTACTGTCATGTATCACATTATTGGATTGTTCTGACTGATGCATTAATATGTAAAAAAGCATTTTACGATTGTAGTTGGTCAAAGTGGAGCTAAATTTAACGATTTGATTTGCTGATGATCTGATCTATAACCAGTGGTTTCATGTTTTATTGTCCATTAAAGGACACAATTTAACTTAAAAACCTTTATCAGTAGCGGTGTGGAGTCAGGAAACAGCAGCTCTGTTCTGGTGCTGTCGTCGAGAACATTAATTAACCTGATGAGATTTTTTTAAAGTAAATAGTTAATGCAATTGTCTCAAAAAACGTCAGTGATGTCAGTGAATAAATGTACCACATCCCACCACTGACATCCTAAATGTATGAAACACATTTGTATTTTCATTTCATATTATAAACAGGAACTGTAACAAGCACAGAGATCTTGAGTCATGGAGGAGTCACAGACTCTGTGTTTTCACATTCAGATAAATGATAGTGAAAGAGAAATCTTCACATTATATATTTTTACTTGATTTTTTTAAAGAATTTTAATTAGAACATTGTCTGCATAATAAAAAGTGACGTAACAACTATACTCAGACATTGTTTTGTGTCATTTTAAAGAGTAAAGAGTAAAAGTACATATATGTAGATGTTTATTAGTAAAGTGCAAAAAGTAGAAATACTCAAAGATGATACATTAAGATATGAAATAAAAAGGCACGTCTTCAAACAAAGTGTGCTGCACAGTAAGTACGTAATAAGTTGAACAATATGTACATGTAGCTATAATTATGTTGAATAATAAAGTTCAACAGAACAATGGTTAGACCTAGAAAATTTTGACTTTTGAATATAAAACTTGATCTTAAAACTGATCCATCTGTTTTTTCTTCATTGAACATTGGGAACATGCAGACATTCAGATAAATAGCGATATAACAACAAGAGAAAGAATATTACATCCTGGTTAACCTTATGGATAAAACCTCTGTTTTAAAGCTGCAGAAGCTAAATGTTCTTTTTTGTGGGTAATGTAGTGTAATTTTTCTTTCATTATTATCTACTATGTTATATCATTTTATGTGTTATCCCATTTGTTGTAAGGTATCAAATAAAAACAAATATATGTGTAAAACTTTCCTTTTATCTCAGAAGGCCTGCATGGAAATTAAATTGTCCCACACAAACTAAAAGTATAAAATATTACATAATTATTAAGTGAAAATTCAGTTTAGATCTAAGGGGAACATGTGTGGCCTGCTGAGGCAAATGGAAAAGAGTGATTTCATCTGATGAAAAATAACCGTGTAAGGAGAAGAGGGCTGATCTACACTTGACTGTAACAAAGGAAAAGGGTCAGTCAGGGGACGTGGAAAAGTACTGGGTATCCCCAAGATGGCGAGGGGTAAATTGCTGACTGGGCAAAAGAAGTGTATCACTTGAAACAGAAAAGAGCTGTGGCCCTCAAAATGGTATAAAAGATGATGTATAGACGGCGAGATTTCAGACATGATCCGGATCGTGGCTCACTAGGTTTACTGTTGGTTTTTGACAAATAAACCTTTTTACACATCAACTCTTGCCTGACGTCTGCCTGATTATTTTTGAAGAAGATTTCCAAGGTCCATTTATGGCCCAAAGACCATTTATCACGACAGTAAACTTACAGTTACAAATTACAGCCCACTAATTACGTCGTAATAAGTATCCAGTAATTGTTCCACAATCTAAATGAAATTACAAACAAGGAGTGTGAAATAAGTTTGAAATGTGTGACACTATATGTCTCACAAAGCCTAAAAATAATTATAACACAAAAAAAAACTGTACTAATGATTATCTATAATTTTCCTTCAATAACATGTTTTATTGAAAATGTGATTTTATTGGCTTGCTAGTGTCAAGGTACAATAGAGTTAAATTTACCATAAGTAAGAATGTTTCTGTAGTATTGTCTTAAAGGTACAAGGTGTAACATGTGAGCATCTAGGGGTGAGACTGCAGAATGCAACCTTCTCAGGCCCCTCACACTTGACACCGACGTTTTCCAAGTGTGATTCATTTTAAGCTAAAGAAAACACATTTTCAGATGATTACATACTAATATTTATGAACACTATATTCCATTTCTGCTAAAGACAACAGACCGCTCTAAATTTTACATGCTGCACCTTTAAAGATTTCACACTCGTTACACACGCTGTAATTTCAATACAGTTGTATTGAACTAAATTTCAAACTTTTTTCACACTTATTGGTTTCCACTTTATTTCAGTAGTGGAATCATTATTATTGTGTTGGATAATTACTGTAATTAGCAGGTTGTGGGTAATTTATACCTGTCTAACTTGTGGTAAGATTAACTGTCTGACCAGCAACATCAGGCCTTTTATTATGAACAAACAACACAGATTAACTGCTATTTTCACTGATAGACTATACTACACTGTTTGTAAAACAGTTCAAATGTCCATACTAACACAACAAATAAACATAACTCTCCCAGTTTTAATGCATTTTAATGTCTGTTGCAGGTATGAGGTCACCTGACTTCTCCTCATGTTCTAATTCTGGGTTTATTATCGTGTGCACATGTTTTAATGATATGGGTGGGATGTCAAAGTTGTGTTGTCTACTGTAAATACTGTCCACAGCTAACGTGATCACCGCAGCTTAAGTTTCTTGTTTGATGAAGAGTCAGAGAGAAATGAAACTGAAAACGACTTCTGATGATTTAGGGACATTCGAGAAATTACTCGCTGAATTCTGGACGAGACATTTCAAACACAGTGTATCAGCAGACGATCCGAACCGTGTTCAGTACGATTGTTACACGGGGTAATATTTTAATAATTAACATGCTTAATGTAGAGCGAAATATGGAGTTTAGGTGGAGAGATCATCTTCGAGCGCAGACTAGTCGACACATTTGTCGACGCTCCCTTGCAGTTACATGTCGGAGGTTGCAGCAGAGTCGCTGAACATTTCCTCAAGATTTCAGCAGCTGTTTTCTGAAACAACTGAAGCCTGAGCCTGCAAACGACAAAGGTAAGAAACCATAGAAACAATCTTCAAATATGTTCGTCTTAAATTCACTGGTTCACTTCTACAACTACATTTAACGTGAGCAGGAGCGTTTACAACAAATCATTTAAAGAACATGTTTGTGTTTCCTGTGAATAGTCAAATGCAATGAGCTCAGATGTGAATACAGACAAATTAGTTCGGTTATGTTTTATATCTTGATATATAATAAAGTGTTTGGTGTAATAAATGACATATAACTATCTTATCTACATACAGTACAGTGGTCATAAATAAATAGTAATAAACGTTTATCCCATGATGGATTTTTCTGACTTTATAATATGAATATATTACTGAATTTGTGACAGAATCTTTGTGTATATTAACAAGATATTATTAAGTTATTTTTGAGTTTTCTTGAAGATGAATAAATGCATCTGGATACTATGACAGCACTTCTCATTTTACTACTTCCTGAGTGTCACAGCTGACTGAACTTGAATAATCAGTGTCCCAGAGATTTGGAGACATTGTGGGTGTAACTGCACCAGATTTGTATTTTGTATTTTCAGATAACAGGGAATAGAGACTCCCCTGAAACTAGAGTCCCTGCAGATGGAGCATGGAGCTGGAAACCTCCACAGCACCTCTGGATCCCAGACAGGAGCCAAGGAAATGGACAATGTCGCATCTAAAAGACCACAGAGAAGAAATAAGGTAGAAGTTTCAGAGTTTTAGTATTTGAGCTGTTTTAACAGCATCTAAAACCAAATATGTGAATCTTAGTTAAAGGTTATGTTAATGTGTGTTCCAGGAACAAGGATCAGGCAATCCCAGCAGGAAAGTTCACAACAGAGAGAGGAAGAGAAGCACAAATCAGAGAAGAAGAAAGAGTTTGTCAAATGTAAAAGAAGATGCAGATGGCAAAAGTGAAAACCCAGACAAAGACAAGATGGTGGTTGTGGAGACTACAAGCAGCCAAACTCAGGAAAGTGCGCCTTCAGAAACACAACATGCAGATCCACAAGCTGAAGACAACTTGCAAAAAGGTGAAGAACAATACCACCAAGACGTCAAGATGGTGTCAGCTCAGACTCAAACACAGAAACGTAGAGGCACAGACAAAGTCACACAAACTCCTGTTGTTGTACAGAGTGATAAGATAACACAGACAGGTTTTCCCGTGCAAGATGAAAAGATCCAACCTGGCTCAAACAACACTGCAGAGACACAAAGAAAACACGACGAGCACACTCCTGAACCCATGCTGCAAGACGACAATGCTGGTCAGACTCAGTTAAGACAAAATGAAAATGCAGACAATGATGGAGCATCGTCAGAGTCGGCCAAGCAGCAAAATGCAAACCTAAATAAGGAGTCAAAGTCTGAAGAGGTGGGTCCATCTCCAGGAGTCTCAGGCGATCCCGCAGACTGCCAGGCTGAAAAAGGTGCCAAACCAGTGTCTTATGCCAAAGCTGTGTCTGGAGACGGGAGGAGTGAGAAAGAGTCCAATAGGGCTTACACAAAAACAGCAGATAAAACCGCAAAAACATCCCAAGACAGACGGTGAGGGTGATCTTAAGAGGTTTGTCAAATACTGCGGTGGAATTTGTTATGTTGAACAGTTATTTTTTTCTTTCTCTGCAGTGATAGAAGCCCAGTGAGACCCCCACCTGGTGCCCCCATGTTCACCTTCCACATCTATGCTGTTCTGGATAAAAAGTTTAGATTCAACCAAGAACGTGATGAACTTGCACTGTTTTATGAAGGAGGTTATTTACCCCTTCAAGTCACATATTTTGTGTGAGTATTTGTTCTGTTGAAATATTTTACTATACGCCGCAGCCTCTTCAGGTGCCTGCTTTGTGTGTCTACATACGCCAATCTGGGTGAACCAGACTGAGGCTTGATTTGGACCTGTTTGACCAATCCAGACACTTTGGACTTAAACACTACCTTTCGCCTTTGACAGAAACGTACTTACTTTTTTACTGACCTACACTAGTTAGGATTATTGTCTTGTAATAAAATGACTACAGCTGTGTTAATGGTCTGTCCTGACTACAATAAGATGTTCAGCTTCTGTAATGTCAATATAACAAAAGTTCAACATTTTGTGTTTAGGGGTAAAGGGAAGGGAGGCTACCTGGTGGAAGGAAGCATTTCCATTGAAGAAAAAGACTTGCACAGAGGCGTCTGTATAACTTATTGGTATGGTGTAAAGAAACAAGACAAAGAAATTTTAGGGGTTGCCACAAGATATGTTCAGGTTCCACCCAAGTGTAAAGGTAAGGAAAGCAAACCATTTGACTTGAGGATGTTAACCTTTAACTGCTTGTTTCACGTTTGAGTTGACCGTGTACCTGTGTGCCTGTTTCATGTTTCATGTAGAGCTGCACCTTTATGAAGGCTTTATTAGCTGTCAGGAGGGGCAGAGTCTTTGGCAAACTGGCCTTAGCATGGTTGGCTTGAGGAAACAAAAAGGTGTGGAGATTTCAGATGCCTGGCAGGCTTCAGCAAGAACCCTGCTGGACAGAATCTTCAAGAAATGGTCCCCGTCAGACAAAGAGAGCACCGCAAGCCTTTGTGACAACTTGATATATTTTATGTGGTGTTTTGGTTCTGCCGATAAAAGCGTGGCTTACCCAGACAAATCACCACCTCCAATGGTCAAGGTTGGTACAACATAAAGACCAATATTCAGTAGAGTGTATTTTAACTGCATTATTTGACCAAGAACCAAACTTTTTTTTATTTACAGACATCTGACCTGATTTCAGAGAATTTGGTTCAGATCTTAAAAGGGGAGCCGAAGGAGAAATTTCCAGGAAGCTGCAGGAACACCAGCCCTCTTGTTCTGGGCCTGTCTGTTTTTAACATCACCAGTAAATTAAACCTCAACCTTGGAGTGAAAGGGTGGGCCGATCTGTGCCTCCTGGTGTCCTCAGAGGCGGCAATGGACACAAAAAACCTGGATGCATTGTCTAGTTCTGGATTCTTCCAGAATCCACAACAGTACGTTTTGCAAAATAAAAGTTTTAAGCTAGTCGAAAGTGGAAAACACTGTAGTAGACTGCTGAAATGCAGCCAAAATCTAACAGTCCTTTCTTAAACACAGTAAAATACTGTGAAGTCCATGCTTTTTTGGCACCAAACATGATATTGACAATTAACAGCAGGCTACCATAAAATGTTAGTAGTAGTAATGCATTGTGCCCCATCGACGTAGACTGAGGTGTACAAGCATATCACAAAGTCTGTGTACAAAGTCACACTCATAACCATTTTGCTTCAAACCAGTAATTTACTAAATCAGGTTGCACCATTAAAACTTAAGAAATTTGCACAGCTTGCACATCCCGCTAACCAGGGGAGGGGTCCAAATCTTGCTTCTCAGACAGATTTCAAGCCCGAGCTCCCTCTGTCCTTATGTGTTTTTGGGCAAGACACTGAGTTGCACACAAGTTGCTCCCAGTGTGTGAGGCTGGCAGCTGTAATGTTTTATGTAATTTGTGTAGTCAAATGTACTATGTAATGTAATCTATCTGTATTTTTCCAAGTTACTTCTGTACCACATCCTCACATTACTCTTTTTCCTTCAGTACTGTGTTGGGTCTGATAAACTGGTGTGCTCAGAAGATGGTGTCGGAGCTTGTCCTGCTCGTTCCTCTGCTCTTCAGACTCAGACAGCCGGGAGCCGATGCAACAAAAGTGGGTCCAACTGTCGAGGAAGAGAACTGGTCAGGACTTAATGGAGTTCAATTCAGCCGGTTCAGACAGAATATGCAGTCCTACCCTGACAAAAGGAAGTACGTCTGTTTCAAAGCAACTTTACCTTCTTTCTTCTCCTGAAATAATGATTATCATTTTGATGATATAACTTTTTTTGACACAGGAGGATGCTGTCTTTGATCCAGGAACATCTGCCTATGGCTAAGGAGATGCCTCTGGTTCTGATGAGCTGGTTATCTCTGGTTGCATTTGAGGATCTTCCTGAATTCTCAGACCTGACAGAAATACCTGCAGAACACCTGATCCAGAGTCTGCTGTACAGGATCCGAGCATGTGGGGAGTCAAGGGATTTACAAGGGAGAGCAGAGGAGATTGTCAAGGTGAAAAATTAAAAATTACAACATTTAACATTTAAAATAACATTTTAACTTTAAAATAATTGTGTGTGATCAATGTTTGTTTTTTCTCCATGCAGCATACTCAAAAAGCCTTGACCCATTTACTGCTGAAGGTAGACAAAGAGAAGGACAGGTAAGTGCAGCTGAAATACTCTTCATATCCTAATAATGAACTCTAGCATTGTGCTACTTTTATTTCTGCTTTGTGCCTGCAGAATGATTGAATCTGGAAATATCAAACCAGCCTTCATGAGCAGCATCAGTGTGGTGAAGAGCACCTGCAGAATTGTGCGACTTGTCCAGTGGTACCAGGCAGCAGTCCTGTCCTACCAGCTCCTGCTGAAACTGGCCGAAATTGTTGATGCTGCACTGAGAAAACAGGTCATAATCTCTTCTTTATGCATCTTTGCTGCTTCACTAAGGACCTTTTACTGCAATTCACTGCCTTTATTTCCTGTCTGTTAGTCCAAAGATGACGAGTTTGAGACCTCAAAGCAGCAACTCTTGACGACGCTACAGGCTGTGCAGCTGAGAATCAGTGAGTGGAGAGATGAACTGCTGCAAAAGCCTCTTCTGACACCATCAAAATCTCTACCACTCTCTATCAGCTACCCAAAGGAAATTGAGGTACACAGGTCAACAGAATATTCAGTTGACTTTGGCTTCTTTTTTCTCTTACCACACAGCTTCTACAGTAGTTTCAAATATATATTAAACAAATGTTGCTTCAATTTCTTACTTTTTTTTTTTTTTACCAACAATTGGATGGGTCTAAACCATTTAAACCCATATTTTATGTACCCAAACACCTGGAGGTTGTGTTATGTTTTAATCCTGGCTGAAAGAAGATTCACTGTAGTTACAATGAACAGCGTCCGCTGAGATGCTGATAACGCACCAAACTCCACCTGGAAATAATAAATAAAATGTACTGTGTTTGTGCAGCAAATGTTTTTACAATTCAAATAGAAAAATAAGAAACAACATAATGAAACATGTTTATTTCAGGAATCATGCGATAAACTAGATTTCATGTATATCCTCTCTTTAAGCTTATAACTGTGTTGAATCATCAGATGTGGGACACACTGATTAAGGTGGAATGCTCTGTTGAGAGGGTTTCATCCAGTTGGAAGCTGAGTGTCAAAAAAGATCTGCAGAAAAGGATTTCCAAGGTCAGGGTTTGTGCATTGATCAGTGTGAAATAGATATTATTGGTCCTGGTTTAGATCCTTTCATGGCACATCTCAACTGTTTTTTCCTTTGCAGTCAAGTGAGGAGGATAAAGTACTGGTCTGCTGTCATCCATCAACATTGGCAGCCATAAAAAAAAGTCATGATGTTGTTCAGACCTGTTTCGATGAGCTGTGTCAGTCAGCGATTAAGACAATATGCCAGGTAGTACTAATTGATTTTAAATGTAACTTAAAAACTTTAAAATCTTCCCCCACACTAGAATGTCTGAAATTTAAAGTTAGATTTTTGATTCATATATCACATGATGCACTTCGTGGGCAGGTGGGTGCATAGTCAGCATTAGCCACTAATCCTGATTGTCCATACTGTTACTCCGTTCTGTGGATATGATTTCTATTGCAAATCTGTCTGTCCTGAAAGAGGGATCCCTTCTCTGTTGCCCTCCCTGCCTGAGTTTTTTTTATATTTCTTTTTCTGTTAGAGAAGTTCTTGGAGTTTTTCCTTATTCAAATTGAGTCATAAAAATAATCGGCAAATAAATAATCAGTTGTGAACAGTTGCAGACATAATTAAGACCCAGTATTTGACACTGTCACTGATTATACTGTGTACATTTGTGTTTATTTTAGAGACAGCAGGAGGGGGACCTGATGCGGAGTCTCAGCTCTAAGGTGAAAGACCTCCCCGTTGTTGTCGTGTCTGCTGTTGTGGTGGAGTCAGCGGCAAGGTTCGGTAATGACTCTGTGGTCCAGCTGCTCAATCCACAGTCCGCCATGAACCACTTACTGTCTCATGGTACATTATGTCATCTTTTATTTAATTATTTATTTGTATTTCTTATTTTCAGCTATTAATGTTTTATATTGGTCACACTGTCATTGTTTTGGCCCAGGTGATTGGAAGTCGATCCAGGTGAATGACTCTGCAGGACAGATTGTCCACAGCTGTGTGGTTGCAGTCCAGGCTCTGGTGGACTCTCTGCTTCAAGGACACATACAACTGAGACATCTGCAGATCTGCCTGAAAAACAAAGAGCAGTTTAAGAGACTTCATCTGCAGTGTATGAACCTTCACAAGCTCTAACATCACAAACAGCCTATGATTGTTAACAATTTCTCTGTAACAGAAAATTTGTATTAATTAATATTTGTTGCATTGTGTCTTCCACAGACAAGACAAATACCAAATCTGAGACAGTTCCTGTTGATGCAGACCTTGTTTTGGCACAGAGAGAGATGGATTTGAACTCTTTCCTGCAGCGTAAACAGCAGATAGATACACTTATAAATATGATTGCAAAGGTTACAGAAAGCATCACAGGTGACTGTGACTAGAAAACTAAATAACAGACACATTATCAATTTAGTTATGTTACGTTTGAGCATTTTACAAAGGTAGTTTGGTTGTGTATTGTGGTTTCATATGGTTCTTGTTTTACCAGTTCCTGAGATGTCGACTCTTGAACAGCAGCACAGTGCAGATCTCCAGACTGTGAGCCTGAACAAACTGGTGCTGGTTCAGTCCTTTGATGCCGAGTGGAAGTTGAAGAAGATGGGTCCACCCCAGGTCCTTTGGTATAACACCAGTCTGAAAGTCCTGAAAATGGCCACAGAAATGCACAAACTACACCACAGCAGCCTGGTTCTGTCCTCATGGGTCAAGGGAGCAGCATCTTTGGGATCAGAATGTCAGCCCTTCTCAGCTCCTCGTCCAGTGACACTAACACAGATCTATGATTACATCTGGTTCCCTCTGATGACGGACTTCATTGAGCTTAGTGTCAGCATTGCAAATGCAAACATCACTTTCAAAAAGCTTGATTATGTTTTGGTGGAGTCTGGCGACCAGGGTGACGGGAAACTAATCAAAAAGGAGCTGAGTCTGATGTCAGAGATGTCATCTGAGTCAGTAAGGTTCAAACCAGAGGAGAACTGGCTGGAAGTGAGACTTGGCCAGATCCAGGAGTATCGGCAGCTCTATGAGGCGGCAGCTGCAGCCAGTGCAATACTGAAAATCGCTGAAAAAATGAACCTTTCTGGAAACTTTACAGAAATTTACACACTCAGAGAGCTGGTAACAGTCTTGTTATGTGACCATATTGTCCAAAACCTTTTATTATTTTTTTCTCAGCAGATCAACAACTAAAAAATGACATTTAATTCTCAAAAGTACTTTTAAAAAAAGCTCCATACTGATTTGATTTTAAGCATAAACAGTTTTTCTCTAGCAGATGTACTTTTCATCTTATGAAAATGTAAAACTCTTAAATTATGTGCATGACTAACAGGAAGAAGACACCTTTAAACAGAGGGCCCTGGGTTCTCTGAGTGATAACCTGTTTCGAGCCAAGCAGCAACTGTCCACTGTCACCAAGCAGCAAACTACCTGTCTGGAAGAGTTTCTAGCGAGCCAAACTCTGGTCAGATGGGTCAAAGAAAACCTTAGAAGTAAAGAACTTGCATAAGAAAACATGTCCACATTTATACAAGAACATAAATTGTCTTGTAATTTTGAAACAGTGCCAGTTTGCTAACTTTCCTGGTCCCCAAACAGATATGAGTGATGTGAAAGTCTATGTTGACCTGGCTTCCATATCTGCTGGAGAGAACGACAGAGAGATCGACCAGGTGGCCTGTTTCCATGATGCAGTGATGGGCTACGCCCCTCTGCTCTTCTCCCTCGCCCCTCGAAATGGCTTTGAGGAGTTCATGAAGTGTGCTCGGCAGGTGTGGGACACCCAGAGCAGAGACAAGAAGCTGCCAGACAAATTGGTATTAACTTCTCCTTTATTTTTGGGCGGTACATAAAACCCTGTTGCTTTATTGGCAAAGTGACAGTGATACTACTGCATTTATCTTCCAGAGAGAGTCTACTCGACTGCTGAGCTGGCTGAAAGCCTTGAAGGAGACCCATGGCTCTGTGGAGCAGTCCTCTCTCTCCCTGGCCTCTTCTATTAATGCTAAAGGAGTTTATCACATAGGATGGTCTGATGAAAACAGAGAGAAGGTAAATGGACAATTGTCCATTAAAAGAAAACACAATATAAGCATCACTAGTCGACTAGTTTTATGTAAATTATTATGTACTGAGGACTTTTCTGTTTGATTTCCACTTCTTTGCAGAGATGTCTACAAAACATGGTACAGGTCACCATGAAAGGTGGCACAGAGGAGAAGAGATACAAGCTTGAAGATCTGCTGGAGCTACAGAACAAACTCATGCTCATGTCGTCCAAAGGGGAGCATGGCAGAGAACAAGTCAACAGGTTCACAGAGGTCAGTGGTATTTGTAAAAGACAGGTTTGAATTCAAAGCTGAAGCAGAGCAACTTTCTCCACGGTGTTTGGTTGTAGAGTGAATAGAGATTCATTAAATGTAGTTTAAACAATAACAAAAATGACAAAGCATATGGAGTTGTCTGATGCTGTTCAGATCTGTTCTCATGTAACCAGATGCTATATACTTTAGAGTAACTTTGTTGACATTGTCATCCAATAAAGTATCACATTGCTGATCATAAACATCTAACAACATTAAACCACGCTGATTAAATGATGGTATTTAAAAGCTAGGCAATAGAAAAACTCAAAAACAACCTGAAACATTATGATACTAACCTGAGCAAAATTACTTGTTTAGACAGACTACAGTAGGCATAGTACTCAAGCTATCAATTTGTCTTAGTGGTTCTGTGGTGGAATGGTTAGCACTCTGGACTCTGAATCCAGCGATCTAAGTTCTCATCTCAGTAGAACCTGCTTTATCGTGGTAGTATGGCCGGGTGGTCTAAGACAATGGATTTAGGCTCCAGTCATTTTGATGGTATAAGTCTGAATCCCACCATTGCCAGATCCTTTTTGTTGCGGCAAGTAGCTCAGTGGGTAGAGCAGTCGTCAACGAACCGAAAGGCGAGCAGTTTGATTCCCAGTCCAGCCAGGTTACATGTCAAGTTGTCCTTGGACAAGACACAGAAACCCCGTAGTAGCTCCGACATGTACTGTCTGGCAGCTTTCCAAACAACAATTTTCTCAAGAGGATCAATAAAGTATGCCATCACCATTTCTTCCCTGCTTTTTTACCTTACATATAATCATTTGTTCTATCTTTATTATATGATTTTTTTAACCTAAAAAGTACAAATTGTATTTTTAAAAGGGTCTACATTACCTGTTGAGATTAACTTTACTGTATGTATTCATAAAATCCTCTCCATATGTTCTATAGGTTTTTGAAGGAGTTCAGAGAATCGGCACCATCCTACTTCAGATGCAAACTTCTGGTAACATGCTCTTCAGGGAATGGCACGCTGAGGTCCAGTGCTGTCCAGAGCAGCAGCCGTGCATCAAAGTCACCTTCTTATCCCTGAAGGGCAAAGACTTGCTGTACTACGGCGAGCTGACTGAGCAACTGCAAAAGCTGGCTCACTCCATGGATAGCTGCCAAAAAGAATGGCGTTCCTTCGTCAGTGACATGCGCTCCAAGTTCAGCTTGCTGAATCACTACACCTCCGAACAGATGGTGTATCTGTGCCTATGGATACACAAAGTCTGTCAATTGCAGGCATCAGTTCCTCAACAGTTATGGTATTTACTTTTTCCCATAAAGCCTCATTGTACTCTGGCTGATGTCAGAACCGCATATACCAATGCAATAAGTATGACCTCAAAGTCAAAAGAAGTGGAAGATATTGAATCTGATGATGAAGATGATTATTACAAAGCTTCTGTTGACTTAACGGCAGCTTCACCAGAGAACATGGAAGAGGTTCATGATTTGATGGAGTTTTCTTCAGAGGATGAAGGAGATGGTGATGCTGGTGATGAGGCTCACACTGATGACATCAGGAAGCATGATGATGACAGTCTTGAAAACCTCTGGAGACAATTCAAGAAAGACATGCCACAGGACCTGACTGAGTACTTGGACATCTCAACTCTGGCCCATTTCCTTTCATGCCTCTCTGACATGAACCAGCAGCACATGATCAGGAACCTCCCACCGGTTCTTCAGGAGGGGAAACCAAATCTTGTCCTTTGTTCTAGTGCAGAGGTCTTTACCACCGTCCTGTCTTTCTACATGAAGAGTCCAGAGCAGCCACTGCCCTCTACTGATGAAGTTCTAGTTTGCAGAGAAGAGACCTCAGAAGAGGAAGTGGAGATCTTCCTCCGCCGAGCTCTCAGCCAATACTCCAGACAAAACTGTCAGAAGATTTATTCTCTTGTCAATCCAGGGCTGCTGGGATATGATGTCAGTGTAGCCTTGGGGGATCTTTTTGAGGTCCTCGAAGGAAGTGCCAACCCACATTATCGTTTGGCAATAGTCAGTCCAGTTGAGCACCAGCACAGATATGTGTCTTCTTTCTTCAGCAGTGACAAAGTACAGGCTGGGGAGAGCATAACAGCAGACACTGCCAAGAAATATCTACATCACCACTTCACACAAAATACATTCCCAGATCAACTTTCAGTCTGGATGGTGTCATCTGTACGCCCTGCAGTTGGTAAGGGTAAACGACACTATTATGAAAATGTTACTATATTATACAATAGTGACAAGAATTGAATTCAGATTATAAAAAGCTGTTTAGTATTTTGATTTGTTAAATGAATCAATTTAGCAAATTTTAACTTTTTTTAAGCCCTTATGTGTAGGCTTTAAACAAACTCCTAGTGACAATATGTGATCACAGTGGCCATTAGGCAGCAAGTAAATCGAGTTGTTGCTGTCATGTAAAAATGTTACAAATAAGGGCTTTAAATTAATTTCTACCATAATTGTCTTGATATAATACATCTTTTTATCAATAGGGAAATCTCTTTATGTGGATCGTTTGTTTGAGAAGTTCCAGCAGAAATCTCCAAGAGCCAAACATATTAGGATCAGACTGATTGAACCACGCACTGATATAGATTCTTTGATCAAGAATCTATCAGAGAAACTGGCACCCTTGAGAGAGCAAGACCCAGTTCTCCTGCACATTGACACTGCTGGAGTGAGTATACAAGCATTTATCTCTGCACAAAGCTTGTTCTATTGTTGGTTGTACTGTTTTATTTTTTTTCCGTTTGCATTACTTTTTCTCGTTTACCAGGTTCGCTCAGGTCTGCAGGAGCTCCTGTTCCATCTATTAGTTCTGGGCTGTTTGAGCGACAGCCATGGCATGCTCTGGAGAAGGAATGTAGCACATTTGATCACTGCTGAGGTCCTAAAAACAAACACATCTTCTGAGAGCCAATCAAAAGAGGTAGTAGTGCCTTTGCAGATCATAACTTGTTTTCCCTATGGGTACAAAGATCAGCAAATGTAGTTTTAAATTATAATTCTGTAAATAATTTTAGACCTTTAACAAAATTAGTAACATAATTTTTAACTCTGTGAAGTCACAGTTTTGTGCCTTCATATAGCTTTATCTACTGGGCATAGCGTCTAGAATTGGACAAAATCTGTCACGTGCAGTGTGTTATTAGTGACCATGCATTTATAATAAAAACTGTTTTCCTGCTTAAAAATGTTTTCATATTCTAAACTTTATTCTCACCTATAGAGTTTTATATTATATTATTGCAGGGTCTCCCAGAACTCTGAATCTTATGCCTTAAATTGCTCATAATTTGCTAGTAATGATTATTATTATTATGCTTATGATAATGCTAATTATTTTTAAAAGCTCACTCTAAACTATTTGAGAATGTAAAGTTTCAAAAAGACCTTTGGTTCAAAAATGATCTCAGGTGTTTGATTTGCTCACACAGACAAGGCTTGGACTTCTTGACATCCTGCCTACCATCCATTGTAGATCTCCAAGAGAGGTGAATGAGTTATTGAGCAGTCGCAGGCTGTCAACAAAACAGACCTTTGATCCAGTCATGGACGATCAGGAGTTTTTCAGTGAGGGGATTCAAAGACCCTATCAGTACTTAAAGCTCTACAGAAACAAACAGAATCTGGATTCTTTTAAATACCAGGAAGGATCACGAATGGGGAATCATGTTGATTGTGTCAGTCATTTTCTCTTATACTGTGGAATGCAGGATCCATCCTGGGCTGAGCTGAAGAATTTTTCCTGGTTCCTCAATGTGCAGCTGAAAGACTGTGAGAACTCAATTTTCTGTGATCCAGATTTTCTGGCTGACCACTTGCCTGGTTTCAAGGGCTTCATTGTGAAGTTCATGATTCTAATGGCAAAAGATTTTGCCTCACCCTCTCTGAACACATCTGATCAAAGTTCCGTGTTACATATTGAAAACAGTTTGGAAGATGACATCCTTGCCCGTCTGACAATTCGTAAGCATTGGGAAAATGAGTCTCATCCATATATTTTCTTTAATGCCGACCGATTTTCAATGTCTTTCCTTGGCTTTAATGTAAAGACAAGGCAAAACAGACTTAATGCAGTTGATCCTCACAGCAAAAGGGTCCTGATCGAGGATGTGATGTCACAAGAACTTTATCAAGGTTTGGAACGGCAAAGAATCTCTCTCACTGAGGACTTTGATCAGTTGCCACGGTCAGACAAACTCAAAAGGATTTCATGTGTTGTTAGTGCAGGTAAAGGAATGGTGGACAGGGAATTTGATCCAGACCCTACATATGAGATCACTGCTGACAATGTCATGAAGATGTTGGCAATAAACATGAGATTCCGGTGTGGTATTCCAGTTGTTATCATGGGAGAGACTGGCTGTGGAAAAACCAGATTAGTCAGGTTCCTTTGTGCTCTGCAGAGGGAGAAAAGACCAGTGCAGAACATGGTACTTGTCAAGGTACATGGTGGAACTACAGCAGAAATGATCTACAGGAAGGTGAGGGAGGCAGAGATCCTTGCTGAGAAAAACCACAGAATGCATGAGCTAGACACCATTTTGTTCTTTGACGAAGCCAACACCACAGAAGCCATTTTTGCCATCAAGGAAATCCTGTGTGACCAATCCACCAAAGGAGAACCTCTGAAGGCAAACAGTGGCTTAAAAATAATAGCTGCTTGCAATCCATACAGAAAGCACTCACCTGAAATGGTGGAACGTTTGGAACACGCAGGACTGGGATACAGGGTGAAGGCAGATGAAACAGAAGACCGCCTCGGTAGAGTGCCTCTGAGGCAGCTGGTGTACAGAGTTCATCCTCTGCCTCCAAGCATGACCTCTTTGGTGTGGGATTTTGGTCAGTTGAGTGATTCAACTGAACTTTCCTACATCAAACAGATTGTCCAGAAGAAAGTTAATGACCATCATTTGCCAGTGATTTGCAGGGACATAATTTCTAAAGTGCTGGAAGCCTCCCAGAAATACATGCGGAGTCGGAAAAATGAATGCAGTTTTGTGAGTCTCAGAGATGTGGAGAGGTCTATGAAAGTGCTTGTTTGGTTTTACCAGCATAGTGAGATCCTCTTTAACAACTGCACTTCTCTCAGTGAGGCCGAAAAAACACTGAAGTGCTTGATTCTTGCAGCTGGAGTCTGCTACTACCCGTCTCTAGTAGCCAAAGAGGAGTACCTCAATGTAATTTGTAGGTACTTTCCAGACCCTCTCCACTCTTCAACAGCACTACAGGAAGAGATTTCCTCCTGTCAAGACACCTTCCTTCGGAACATACAGACAAGAGAGACCATAGCCAAAAATGTTGCACTTAAAGAGAATGTGTTTCTTATGGTGGTTTGCATTGAACTCAGGATCCCACTCTTTCTGGTTGGCAAACCAGGAAGCTCTAAGTCACTTGCAAAGACAGTGGTTGCTGATGCCATGCAGGGCCAGAACTCCCATTGTGAACTGTTCAAGAATCTCAAACAGGTTCATATGGTCTCATTCCAGTGCAGTCCTCACTCAAGTCCTGAGGGTATTATAGGGACATTCAGGAACTGTGCCCGGTTTCAGAAGGACAAAAACATGGATGAGTATGTATCAGTGGTGGTGCTTGATGAGATAGGACTCGCAGAAGATTCTCCTCAGATGCCTCTTAAGACCCTTCACCCCCTCTTAGAGGATGGTTGCATTGACAATGACAAACCAGATCCACATATGAAGGTTGGTTTTGTTGGTATCTCCAACTGGGCTCTTGACCCAGCAAAGATGAACAGAGGAATATTTGTCTCACGATGGGATCCGAGTGAGGATGAACTTGTGGAAACTGCAAAGGGTATTTGTTCATCATCCAACCAAATTCTCCTGAAAATCAAACACCTGTTCCCCTCTTTGGCAAAGGCGTTCTTGAGTATCTGTAACGAGACCTCAAAGAATCAGTTTTTTGGTCTAAGGGACTACTACAGCCTAGTCAAAATGCTCTTCGCTGCAGTCAAATCCACACAACAAGAACCAGATGGTGGGCAGTTGGTAGAGGCCATCTTACGTAACTTCAGTGGACAGCCAGAAGGTTTTGATCCTGTCATATATTTCCAGGAGGTTCTCCAAAACCTTACAGATATTCCCAGACCAAGTACATTGCAAATGGTGAAGAAGAATCTTGATCATGACACCAGCCAGGAAAGCCGTTACCTCCTTTTGCTGACCACGAACAACGCAGCTCTCCATATCCTTCAGCAACAAATCTTTTCCAAAGGAGACTATACACCACCTGAAATAATCTTTGGCTCAGGGTTTCCAAAGGACCAGGAATATGCCCAAATCTGCCGTAATGTGAACAGGGTGAAAACATGCATGGAGACCGGGCGCACTGTTATCCTCCTCAACATGCAAAATCTTTATGAAAGCCTGTACGATGCCTTGAACCAATACTATGTTTACCTCAGTAAGCAGCAGTATGTTGATCTAGGTCTTGGCTCCCACAGAGTCAAATGCCGTGTTCATTTGAACTTCAGACTGGTGGTAGTGGAGGACCAGAAGAAGGTCTATGAGTTCTTTCCTGTGCCTCTCATCAACAGGCTTGAAAAACACAGGGTGGATAGGAGTACTGATCTGGAACCATGGCAGCTCAGGGTTCTCCACAAACTGAAGGACTGGGTGAAGGATTTCTCGGGTGAGGTCATAGAGGATTTCAAGCTGTCTGACATTTTCATTGGCTTCCATGGTGATGCCTGTGCAAGTGCTCTCTTGCAAGCACTAGAAAAGAGAGCAGACAAATTTGGAGACAGTCCAGAAAGACATCAGCAGGATGACAAATGTGCCTCACTGGAAGAAGCCGAACCAAATCAAACACAGTCGGTTTCTAATGTACAGAATGAGGTAACTAACAAGGAGGACAATAAGTTGGGTGATGGCGTAGACATGGAAATTGCTGGAAACGAGCAAGAAATTGACTCAATGGAAAATAACGATGACAAATTTCCTGAAGTATATGATGATGAGAACAGTATGATGTCTGACAGTGACGAAATGATAGATACAGAAAACGATATTGTGTCTGATGGGGAAAATGAGGAAGAAGTCTTCAACTTAGCTAAAGGTCTCTTGTTAAACTGTGCCGCGCCTGATGCTGTGTTGAGGCTGAAATATTCCGATTTAGCAAACCAGGAGAAGGAGAAACTCCAGATAATGTACTTCCAAGAACAGCATCACCACTCGCTCAGGGATTTCCTGGAAGACTGCCTGAACACGCATCAGGAGTCCAGCAGGTTTCTAGAGGTAGGCCACAAACTTTGCTCTAATTGTGTTTTCATAAATTTCTACGGTGTTTATCGATTGTTGACATCACTGTCTGCGCTGTGGTTTTGTACAGGTTACTACCTTCTCCAGCTTGTTAACAAGATCAGATGTCAAGGTTGTAGCCCATGCTCTGGGACTCCATACAGACAGGATCCTCCTGCTCTCGCTCCACCAGTTTGACACTGAGGTGTCCTTCCATAACAAGATACGGTAATAACTATTCTGATAACATTACGTGACATTTTAATTGATATTTTTGATATTTAAATCTTTCTCTTATGCTCCCCTCTGTGTCAGGGGCTTCCTTCAAGATGCTGGTCACTCGCTTCGCATTCTGTTAATCCAGATGGACCTTGAGGAATCCCACTGCAATGATGAACTCGTAGCCTCAGCAAAGTAGGGGATCATTTCAAGCTCTCCAACATATCTGATTTTATGCATGCCAGGAGGAAAAAGGGCAAAAAAGGCATATCTTTCAGTTGTGTTTATGACCTGTGTACAGATATTGCACCATGAATTACTTGATGTCACTGGAGGATCAGACCTGTTGGGTGATTTTCATTGTGAAGGCTTCAAGGATCTCAAGTCAGTCTCAGTACATTGGTTTCCAAGGAGGTAAGGACCAAGTAGAATATGATTGTCATTGCAATGCAGTTAACTGCTGACTGTATTTTCTGTGATGTATGACTACATTAAAGCCATGTTTTGTCTTTTACATTAAAGGTGTCTGGCACTCGGTTCATATTGATGACTTGAGGGATTCAGAGGACATGAGCCTGAACCTGTACGGTTTCTGTGGAACTCTGATTAGCAACCTGCTAAACCCTGCACACTCAGGTAGAAATGTACATATTCTGAGAATTTTAAAAAGTTTTTATATGACAAATGTGAAAGAGATGTTTTCATTATGCTATAAATTCATTTTTAATTAACAATATTCTTGATCCTTACTAGACCACAATGAAGATGGAGAAACTTCAAGGGTAAGAAAAGATTCCCAGGTAAATAAAACTTACTTAATTTGTTAGTGAAATTCTTTTTTTAAAGTTTGCTTAAATGAAAATTGATTTTGTTTGGATACAGGCAGACAGAGCCCACCTCTGCAGCCTGTCCTTAGTGAGGTCATGCATCCAAAAAGCTGTGGGTTTGCTGAGGGACCCCGATGGACTAACATCACGAAGCATGCAGCGAATGCACATCCTTCTGAGTCTTCTGGGTGGTGGCACTGGTCAAAAGCACATAGGAGGTAAATATCTAATATTGGTTGGAGTTTATATTTTACGACTCTATGTATAAAAGATGAAATACATGGACAAATTTCACATTTTACACTTTTAAGCCCCTTTACATAAAACAAACTGAGTGGACCCGCAGAGTTCTTAGAGTTTGTTGATCATTAACACTCTGTGAATTATAATGTTTTTAATTTAGTCTATTAGCCAACACCTCCCTCTGTCTTAAATGTAAAAGCATGCTGTATACACTCTGTATTATTGCATATTTATTTGTTTCTCATAAAAATATGATCTTTGTTGTAGCTCACTTTCAGAAGGTGTTGTTGAGTAGAATAGCCGAAGGTTTGGCCCAGAGAGAAGAAAGGATGGGGTCTCCTAAAGAGTGGGTGAGCATAGAAGCCAAGAAACGCCAGGCTCTACAAGAGGGTGGGACTCTGAGGTAATATGTTCTTTTGAGCAGTTTTTTGGTGCAAAAAAACCAAACAAAAATATATCCCATAGCTGTCTATTTATTTAAATGCAAATTATCTTTCATTTCCCTTATCAAAATAAGTTAGAGATTTGTAAAATCTTACAGAGCGTTGAGCTCTCTGTGTGCTTTCAAGTCAAAGATGTGGCTATGAAGGAGTTGATCAAATGTCCTATCATGTGCTGTCTTTCTCTGGCAGACATACCCTGTGGCGCTGTCTTCAGTCCACCGTGACTCCAATCTTGGCCAGAATATTGGAAGTTATGGACAGGTATGCAAATATGGACCTACTCTCTGATGAAAGGCTCAGCCAGGGACTGAAAAAGCTGTGGCTGGACATTCTGGCAGATCCACAGATTTTAGAGCTACCGTCTGCCCAAAACACAAGGTATTGTAAAAACATCTCCTGCATTATTCCAGCCACAGCAAATGTAATCAACGTCTTTCAATTATTATATTTTGTAGTGAGTCAGACCAAGAAGTGCTTGTGCAACATTACTTCAAGTTCAATGGTGAAGGACAGTGTTGTGCTGCCCCATTCAGTTGGCTCATCAGAATGCATCTTGAAAGCCTTTGGGAAGAATCAGAGTTCATGCCAGGTTTGTCTTGGTCCCACCGAGTTCTTAGTGACTCAATACATGAACTCCTAGATACAGGGCAATGTTAAAGTGTTTTTTTCTGTTTTTGAATGTTCCTTAGTAACACGAGAGGATGGCACAGCCAGGATACTCCAGTTTGTGAGCACCTTCAACAACAGCAGGCTGGGCAGTCACTTACAGAAACTGTCTGACAACGAGCGACTGCAGTATGATCAACACTTTCTGCACGACTTTCTGCTGCTTACTATGAAGATCAACTCAAAGGACGAGCTTAGGGTATGGATGCACAGTCTTACTTTTAGGTGAAATATATTTCAGTAAATCTTGACTGGATGCCTTTCTGTGTGGAGTTTCCATGTTCTCCCTGTGTCTGCGCGGGTTCTCTCTGGGTACTCCGGCGTCCTCCCACTGTTCAAAAACATGCATGTTAGGTTAATTGGTGACTCTTGCATTCGCACCTATGGACTTCACTCATAGGTGCGAATTTGTGTGAATGCTTCTCTGTCCCTGTATGTCAGCCCTGTGATAGACTGGCGACCTGTCCAGGGTGTACCCAGCCTCTCGCCCAGTAACAGCTGAGTTAAACTCCACCACTCCCACGACCCTTAAGAGGACAAGCAGTTAGGATGATGGATGGATATATCAGGAACAGTAGAATAATCTCAACTTTTTATGTGTCATCTACTGCAGGTGTTCACCAGAGCAATGTTGGGCTGCGTCGCTGAGCTTCAGACCTCCATGGGTGTCGATCCTGACCTCTCTCCTGCCTGGATAATGGCTGCTGCCAAACATTTTGTCCAACGACTGGACACCCTTTGCCACATATTTTTGCTGCAGCCTGATCTAGCAACCAGTGTTTTTCAGCGAGTGTCAAAGAGAGAAGCCCAAGAAATGGTGAGAATAAACTTTGGACTTCATTTTAAACCTCTGAAATACTGTGACTAGATTATTTGATAAAAAGTGAATTGGTTGTGGATCTGTAGATATGCTGTAAGATACCTCTTTACCTCTTAAAGTGGCCAAATTCCAGACAGCATTAGCTGTTTTGTTCTGTTTTGTGAAGCTAATGCCAATATACAGTAGAATTATAATTATCAGCATTGTAACATCCAATAACATTTAGCAATCGCATTAAAGTTCTCAAGTAATAATACAGTTGTTCACAATGCTATGCAGTTTAAGCACTACAATGTCTTAAACATGACATGAGGCACATTAGAAAACACACTGAAAGGAAATAAGATCTAAATGAATTTTAAGTTTGCGTTTCCTCTTCGCTGTGTTTTGCTACAATGAATAACTTTCTCTTAAAGAGCTAAAACTGAAACCTGAATCCAACATGTATGCAAATCAACTGGTACTGGCAAATTTGAGGCTTAAATCTCATGTTTG
Organism: Sandelia bainsii; assembly: GCA_032362345.1. Taxonomy (NCBI): domain Eukaryota; kingdom Metazoa; phylum Chordata; class Actinopteri; order Anabantiformes; family Anabantidae; genus Sandelia; species Sandelia bainsii. The sequence goes on along the minus strand of JAUMHL010000012.1, from coordinate 18,633,702 downwards.
GCTTAAAGCTGCAGTATATTTGCTTCATACAATGCCTGTTTCTGTAGCTTTATCTACGTATTTGCAAACACAATACACGTGGATAATTTAAACATTCAGAGACAGAAAGAGAGAAATTATAAAATAATAAATAAATAAAATAAAATAATGACACCAGAACTCACAGCTTTAAACAGCTTGTTCTGGTGTCAAGGGGAGAATTATGTTTGGGAAATGGGACTTCTTGGATTGAAACACTGTACAATGAGCCATTGCGCAATGTTGTTTGTTTCTGGCAGGTGGAGGACATTTTGGCTCTTGGTATCTGTGTTGAACAGACTAAACTTCTAAATGTGAATTCCCTGCAAGACTGTGAGTCCTTTGTGAGCAGGGCTGAGTTTCTGCAGCCGTGTCTGGATAGAGCATTTGGACAGAAATACAGTGCCCTCTGTAGCCCTGCCTGTCTGCAACATCTGGACTCCATCAGGTGAGTCTGGAAGACAAATGCTCAAAAAAATAAGTTTTGCAGGTTTTTTTAGGTTAATTTATTGTCTCATTTCCTTTCTCAGGTCGCTGTGGCATGGGATGCTTGTTGTTGCGTCATTCGTGCAGCACGTTGTCTTAAAACTCCAGAGGAACGACTCCAAGTTGAAAGAACTGGCTCTCAAACACTGCAACCTTCATCTGAACGTACATAAAATTGTTTTTGTCTTGAAATTATTAAGGAGGATAGTATAAATTTACAACAAAACTAAAATGTAAGAGGTCAGTTAGGAGAAAGATAAGTAGGGAAAAAATAATTTTTCATTTTCTAACAGCTGATGCAGGAGTCACCTGATATAAGGAATGTGGACACACTGCGGCAGCTGATCCGTATTCTCAATTTTTTCCACGCTGAGTGCATCAGCAGGGATCTCAGGTCTGTCAACTCATTCAAATCCTAGACTCAAGACAACAACTTGTACAAAATAAGATCATGTATATTACTCGACTCCCTTTTATATAGTCTCTTGTGATATTTTTTTCTGTAAAGGTTTGGCATTTGTTGTGCAATTTGCCTGTTGGAGCTCAAAGAGCCGTGTGTCCTGCCCTGCGAGCATGCCTTCTGTCTGCATTGTATCCAGCACTGCATCCACACCAGACTTTCTTGCCCAAAATGCAGGGCTGACCTTCCGCCCAACTTCAAGCCAGCTGTTTGTCACAACACCAAGTGAGTGGAGAAAAAGTAACATATAGCAGTAATGACAGGAATGTTGTGGGTCGTGTGTGGTCGTTCGGTCCCATTTCATTGTTAGACAGTAAGTTCTGAAACACCGCATCATGTTTGTCTTGGTGTTGTGTGTACCAATTAATCAGTATTAGTGATAGTTAACCACTGCCGTTGTTTTAGCCTCACAGTTTCCCTCCTTTAAAACACTTTGCTCTTCGTGGCTCAGGGCAGCACTTAAACAACAAGCAGAGATCAGGAACTGCTGTAATGCCTTCTTCCTGGAGGTGGTGTCCAGGTTCTGTTTGTCAGAGGGGCAGAAGCCTGGAGAAGGACTGGTGGAGCTCCTCTTCTCTTTACTTGTCTCTGCTAATGGTCAGTAAAGGATTTAGAACATATTTACAACTAGACACCATGTGATGCTGTGGAGCTGATTGTTCACCTCTGGATCACTGGATTCTTTTGTGTGATGCAGGAGATGTGTACAGGACCAGAGAGCTCACTCCTTTTCTGGAGTGTGTAGACAACAGTCCAGTGGTGCGATCTGTGCTGCCAAAACTGCTTCTGCAATACAGGTATGGAGAAACTGCAAGCACTGAACTGCCCTCTATTCAAATTTTATTTCAGAAATCCTAAAAAAAAGTTGTGTGTCAGTGAAGAAACACAAACTCAGATGAACTGAAAATCATTCCGAATTGTACTCACCATGGCTGAAGTAAGACACTTTTCTAGAAATTGCATGTCGGTTAACAGTCGTGCATGTATCAGTTTTGAGCAGGCGAAGGCTCACGTTCAGACCTACTTGAAGAATCTGGAGGAGAATCTTCTAGACAGAGAGGACCGCACTGAACTCTACCTGCTGTTTGTCAACTGCTTCCAGGTAAAAAAACACCAACTTTATTTCCCATTGATGTTTTCTGCATGAACATCATTATCTTAAAAGTTATTTTTATTTTTAAGTAGGTCATTGTCATCTCATTCCTGCATTCACCAGAAATCGGCTGTTTTTCATCGTTACAACCTTTTAAAGTTCAAGAGCTTCCGTCTCCTCTTCCTGATGTTTTCTCTGTGTTCCTCCTCTTCTTCCTTTATCCTTGGATCTTCATTTTCTTTTGCTGGTGACCAGATTGTGGAGACAAGTGTCTGATTCTCATGTTGTGGAATGGGCCATCTGGTTTCTCATCTCTCCTACTGTCCTCTGAGCTGGTTCTGTACTTCAGGAGGGCTTCTCCCAGGCCTTCTTCTCATAGGTCTTCTGAATTTAACATTGTGTGATCTTGCTGTCTCTGTTAACACTATTAAAATAGACATAAGCACACAAGCATGCTTTTCACACAAAATCACAGCCACCTTGCTGTGAGCTCAGATGCATTTGAAGCAACCTAACAAAAAAATGCATGACTCAACTCAGGAGTTGTTGCACATTTCAAATGATGATGCAATTGGTGCAACCACATTAATGTGAAATAAGTTTGGAAGTTTGATAGAATTACAATGAAACATGTTTGAAATGTTATTAAAATTACATGGAAATTTGACTGTTAAAACAAGATTTCACCTAACATTTTCTTTAGAAAACAAGCAAATTTATTAATAATGAATAATTAACCTGAATTTTCCTTTAATACCATGTTTTATTAAAACTGTTGGCAGTAGAATCAAAATACAATAAAGTTGGGAAAATACCTTAAATAATTTTTTTTTTCACTCTAATTTGGTGAAACATTGTCTTAACATTGCACAGATTTCTAGGTAACATATAAAAAACCAGAATGTTTGACCAAAAGTTAATTGCATTTTGCTTATTTCTTGCAGGACTCTCTGTTATGCTCTGACGCGAGAGACGTTGAACAGAGTAGTGAACACCAAAGGCAAGAAGAAATCAGATTTCTGAGCAGGGTGGCCAGGAAACAGATTGCAGACAGACATGAAGGCCCAGCAGAGTTCCTGCTCAACATGGCCAGGCTGCGAATATACCTTAGCAAAGCTGCCCGGCTGCTGGAGGACGCCACAGTTCAAGGTGTGTTTGACTTTAATCATACTTGTATCATACTGTAGTTCAACATTTAGTAGTTGTGCTCTGCCTAAACATCACATATTTGATATATGATTTAATTGGCATCAGATGTAATTCAGTAAAAACATTAAAGGGAGATAAATGGCCATGTCAAGTTTTTCGATGTTGCTTCATAGGCAAAAATGGAGAGGCTGAGGCTCTGTACCTGCAGCAGGTGAAAGCGGTGTGTGAGTACTGTGGAAATGACTGGTACAGGGTTTACCTGCTGCGAGCCCTCCACAGACTCTCTGGTATGGACTTCATACTGTCCCTGATGAACAGTCCAGCCTGGAGATGGGTCTTCCCTGCAGAACTCCTTCGACTTCAGGTAAAGACACATTGTGAGAGAACTGTGTCAGAGTTTGTTTCCTAACAAAACCAGTTATGTGCTGTTCTACTATAATAATAATGTATTTTGAATGCTCATGTTTAGCACTCAAGCTAACAATTATTTTCATTACTTTAGCATGGTTAGCTTGATTGGAAGCTGAATGATACTGATTCAAACTAGACCGCAAGTGCTAACTCTCCGAACTCTTCGTTTTTACAACACAAACCAAAATTCTGATAGTATTTACCAAATCCTTGTAGACTTTTCTAGGTCGTTGGAGTCAAACACGATCCGGTTCCCTTCAGGAAAAGTCTGTTGCTTAATTCCATTTCTTCTCCACAAAAACAAAGATGGCAACAGGAAATGATGTCATCTCACTTGCTTTACTGAACAAAGACAGTAATACTTGTTTTAAGGTCTTTTTGAGGGGGGAAAAACGAGCGCGGTGAAGATACTGACTAAATAAGTTCCTGTTGTCGTCTTTGTTGGTGTGATGTTTCTGTTGTTTTAAAACCAGTTTTTAAGCACAAATTAGATGGTAATGCTGCAAGCTACAACTAACCTGCACTTAGCACTTAGCACAGCCCAGCAAACCAACAATATAGCAAATGTTATAATTACTTACTTATCCTTTTAAATAGAACTTATTCTTGACCAAACTGATATCTGTGTATGAACTGTATTTTATCCCTCAAAGAGGATGATTCCGACCAACGTAGACCAGTTCCTCTGCTGCGGGACGCCTTACCGAGTGATGAGAGACGCTGTGGCCCAGGTCCTATTGGACAACAGATCTGACAGCTTTGTGACTGAGCTACAGGTCAGCGAAACTCAAATCATGGGTTCAAAGTTAAAAAACCTGATCTGGTGTTTGCAGACATTGTCACCAGATGACCACCAACGGTCAGAGAGCCAAAACGGAATACAAGAATGAACTTATCAATTTTATAGCATGTAATAAATGGATAATAACACACTATAAGACAGTGGTAAGCTACATAAGGACATTTTAAATGTGTCTGACAATTATAAGAGATCCTAAAGAACATATATTTTATATTACTAAAGTATTCATGATCTGTTTAGAAAGCAGCTTTCAGTCATGGGTCCCACAGGAGGAGTTAAAGGTGCTGATAAATTAACACTTTTATCTGCTTACAACTACATTATGAGTTTTAAACCATTTGTTAAACGTTTATGATAGTAGGTCTTATGGTCTCAATCCACTGGATATTTCATGACGTAAACAGTAACTAACTCATTAAGGTATGAATAATTGAACATCTCCACTGTTCCATCCTGTCTCTTCAGAAGCTGGAAGGTTGTCACATCAGCTTCGTGGCTCTGGCGCTGTTCAGACACGTCACCTGCCGCTACAAATCGCCTGACGTCAGCATATGTCCTTCCCCACAGGTCACTGCAAGATATTTTATGTCCATTTGCGTAATTTTAGTCAGACACTCACCCTGTAGGTGCTCATTCACCTTTTAAAAAATGCAGACATCAATTCCTTAATTTTGCACATTTACACATGTGAACTTACAGGAGACGGCGAGACTGGAAGAACTCCTGAAACACATCAAACTGAAAGAGTTTAGGGAGTTCTGCGCCTCACTTCTGTCCAATCAGATTGGCGGACTGGGCTCACATCTCCGCATCGACGCAAACCTCTCGGCTCAGAGACAAACCCTCCTGGAGCTGCTGGTCCATCTGGACTCTGTCCTTCTGAGCGGAAATTCTTTGCTGGTCCCTCTCCACCAGATAGCCTCCCAGCCTCAGAACGTTACAGTAAGATGCTTCTTATTTTGGGCTGCCATTGACATTCTGCTTATACTTCATGATAAAACAATATGCAGTTAAACCCATTCTAAGTAAGGCCATCTTGGCCGCTTTGGCTTCAACTTAGACCTTTCTTAGTCTAAGGTTGAAGTCAAGATATTTAGGCGATATTTCCACAAGAATCCCGACTTAGTGGAAGTGCTAAATGATATAGTTGGAATACAGCTGCCATCATTCACTGAAAAATTCACAGTCTAGATTGTTTCCGTTTTTTTTACCTATAATTATGTAACAGTGCATTCGAAAGACGCAGACACCCAGGACCACTACAGGAAGCTCAGTCCTCTTGCTACAGGCACAATCTGGCAAAAATGATGAGCTGTTGGCACCTGACATTCAAGACACAACAATAAAGACACAGTTAAACTACAGGGCAGAATTTCCTAAATCTATCCTACCCACTTCCTGTAGGAAGACCAATAGTCTCAGGGGTGGGTCACAGAAAGGATTCCTTGTTTTGTGGACCACCACATGAAGGAATTTGTCACCAATTTAAAATCTTATGTAAAAGACAGTACAGAATTTCTGGTCTCTGATTTAACAACAGCTTCTGTGTTTGATAAAAAGTCCCTGTACATCAAAATATCACATAATAAGGCCTCCACATTTTAGAACATTTAGATAAAACTAAAAACTGAATTCTTTAATCACACTCACACACTATAATCTATTTTCTATGAATGTGCATTAATCATTACGTTTTCTTACAAGAACTCTTTTCTGCCAACGATGGTGGATGATCACACAAGTGAAGCCAGACAGTGGTTGAGTAGAGAGAAGAAACTAGAGATGTACAGTGAGTATTTAATATTATGAAGCTTTAGCTTGTTTCTGTCATCATGAGTAATCTAACAGGGTAAACACATTATAATGTCTTTTTCCTCATTTTCAGCCTGTGCCAACGGACATCTGTGCTTTGTTGGAGAGGTGTGAGCTTTTTGAATTTCTTATTTAATAATCCAAGCATTGAAATTAACATTTAAAATAAATTAATCTGCTTCTGTGTTATCCTACAGTGTGGTAGACCAATGGTTAGATCGCAGTGTGTAGAATGCGGACTTCCAATTGGTGGGACAAATCATAACCCAGTCCAGGGGTTTACTCAACTAACACCCCGAGGGTATTTACTTGTTTAGTTAAACAGCTCTGTCACATTATTTTATCAGTCACTCAGTTGACTTTAATTTAATTGGTGTTCATCTTCATGTCAGGGATCAAACTCGAACAGGACACATACTGGGAGAGGCTTCTCAGAGATCCGAAGCCCCGGAAAGACAGATGACGCCTGCTCAGTCCTGCATCCTGAGGCTGCTAACGCACCTCGCCATGCTTCAAGGCGCCGTGAAAAATCAGAGAGTGAGACCTCACTTGACTCAGCACCGGACTTCACACATCACCAGTGTTTAACAGTGACACCGTTTAATTAGATTCCTGAGTTTGTTTGTTTTTTGTAGGGACTTTGTGACATGATCCATCCCAGGCCGCACGATGTTTTCAACTTCCTGTGGAGCCACCTGGAAAAGGACATGAGTGTGTTGGGGCAGACTTTGAATCAGAACACAGACAACACAGCAGTTACAGTTCATTTGATTCTTAACACCAGCGCAGAATTCACTACAGGTGGTTTTTAGCTTTTCGACTTAATTCATCTGCTTCTTCTGTCCATGTAAAAAACGTGATATTAACTCTGCTGAATGTTGACGAAGGATCCCGCGGTGCAAGACCTGATCTGTCCTCCAGACAAGGACGGCAGCAGTGGGAGAGGCTCGTCTGTGATTCTGCCATCAACCCAGTGCTTCACGTAAGAAACAGTGTTTTTAAAAGTTGTGCACTGATTATTTGAATTTCTATACAAACTAGAATCTCTGTTAGTTAGTATTTAGGATACTAAATACTAGGATTTTATAGGAAAGACAGACATTTAGTTTCTATCTGCCTGTTTTCAGCATTTAAAGAAGAATCTGGCTGAAGCTCAGCACAGGATTGGCGCTGATGATGGACTTGCTGGAAGCCCCTTGACGAATCTTCTTTTTGGGGATCCTGGAAAGATGTTGTCTCTCCCCTCCGACTGCCCAACCGATTGCTCCACCTTCTGGACTCTCCCTGAGATCATGACAGTAGAGCGATTCTCCCAGTTGGTGGGAGAAGCACAGGGACACAACTCATTACCTCTACTGATCATGTTCCTCAAGAAGGTACCAGTCTTCATCTGGGGCATGTAAAATCCCTTTTCTGACAAAGACTGATGGTACATTCTATCCTAAAGGGGAGAATACCCAGTGAGAGACTCACTCAGAGTGAATATACATCTAGTATTGAAATGGATTATTTGAATATTACTATAAATACAGTATTAACATTAATAAGCTAAATCTGGATTTAGGTTAGGTTCTGGTTTTTGAGAATAGTTGTATTGAGGATAAACTGTGCAGGATTTTAATCAAATCAGACTGAGATTCACATGCAGGTCTGTTTATTCTTTAATTTGTTCTTAAGAAAAGTCCTTAGAAAAATCTACATTGGATTCATGATGTGTTGTTAAAACAGCACATTAGCTTGTGTTATGTTAATAAATCTCATCATCCTCATAAGTTTGCATTCTAGTTGTTCCTATTTAGCATAGGAAAACCCCCCCACCTGTCCTACACAGGGGCATGAGTCTGCAGGGCTGTGTGCACACGCAGGAATCGAAAAAGAAAGTTGAAGTGGATGGAGCACTGAACTCCAAGTGGAAGAAAAACGTAATTAGTTTTGAAGCAGAGACACTGCTGCACAGGGTGAACAGCAAACAAGCCTCATTATTAGTGGACACAACTAATGAAGTAAAAAAAAATGTCACAAAAAAAAAATCACTTCTCTTCTGGAGGACAGGTTGGTGATCTCAGCTAGGAGAGTCTGTCATCCGATGTGAGGAGTGGGTCAGGATCAAACTTCCAGCTTGTAGTCTTGCACTAACTTTCTTCATGTGTGTTCGTCCCAGATAAACTGTGTGAGACAGTTACATCACCTACCTGAGCTGGCGGCTCTACAGTCAGACCTGCTGAGGGTGTTTCCTCAGACAAAAGCCTCAACACCTCAGACTATTGCACAGATGTTGCAGCAGATACCAGCAGGTACATCAACACTGAGTTCATAACTGTAACTGTATAACAGCAGCAGTGAAACTCACTGACCTGTCATTAACTTTGTTAGGATACCAGAAGAAGATGCTGCTCGAGAGAGTGGAGAGATTCATCAAAGTGTGGAACTGCCTCCGAGCAGAGGCTGCAAACAACTGTGAGCATCTTCATCGACCTTCATCTCTAATGTCTACATGTACAGTTGTAGAGGTGTAATGATCGAAATACTCAGCCACACTCTGTCATGACTGAAAAGCTGAAACTGATATTTTTACTACTACTTCTATTACTACTACTACTACTGCTAATGTCACTAATATGAATATTACAGTTACTAGAACTACTTCTACCACTATAAAACTAAAAATAGCAAGACTTGATTGGTTGATTGATCAATTGGTTGTGGGCACTGACTCAATCAAAGATTATTTATTGACGAAAGTTTATTTCTCTTCACATTTGAACACAGATAAAATGTAAGTGGATAAAAACAGAACCAGCTTAGTGTCTAAAATGACGACTTTATTATTGTGCTTCGTTTTTTATTTTATTTTTGAACGGTTACAAGTTCCACATCACAGGTTTTAATCTGAAGCTTTCAGTATTTGGTATCACAACGCTGTTTCTTTTAAGTAGGGGGAACATTGCAGTAGTGAGTTGTAGTGATGTAGTTGTGTCCTCCACATGTTTTCTTCCTTCACTGCACAACTTCTTTTACTTTCTGTCATTGCCTGTGTGTACATACAGCAGCAGACCTCGGTGTGGATGTAAACTTGTGTGAGAAGGAGGTGACAACCGAGAGCTCCGGGGAGTTTCTGACGCCGTGCCGACACGGGCCCGGGTCGTGTCTCCAAACTCTGGTGCGCTTTCTGTCCGAGACTCACAATAGCCTGGTTAGAGCGGCCAGGAGAGTGAACCACCAGGAGGACAGGTCAGTACACTCGGTCTGGAGTCGACTGCAAAATGCTGCTGGGTCTCTCTGAGCAGTTTGAGTTGATTTTAAGGCTCTAGTCACGCTGACAGCATCACAATGAGATTGTTCTTCCTCCTTCAGCTGAAATATCACTATCAGCTTTAACATGACTGCAAAAGAGAGTAAAAGTACTGCAAACATATTAAAATTCACAATTTAATGTATGATTGCATTAGTTGATCCAAACATTTTTAAGCCCCTAAAATTGACATTATTGCTCATGAAAACATTCACAAAAGACCACTAATACAAATGTTCTGGAGCTTCTGACCATTTCACACAGTCTTTAACAGCAGATTGAGTTTGCTTCATGCATCTGAACATGTTAAAATACATGATTCTGAGCATGCTGTAGGACTTTTGCATTAATTCAGCAATAAAAACCAACTATCACTGTAATTAAACACATTGCAACCGAAAATGAAATGATGCAAGCTAAAACCAGACTGAAATAAAATAACCAAGCAACTTAACCACAACACTACAATAATTTTAGCCATACATGTAAAAGCACACACACCTTATTTAATCAATTACAAACACATCTGACCGTCTCCCTACCCTTCTGTGTACCCTCCAGGAGTTGCCCGTTTGCAAACATATATTTAAATTTGTATGGAATAAGTTCTGATTTATTTTTGTAAGTACGCGTTCATGTTCTACTTGCTAGGTCATCTGGCCCTGAAGTAAATCCTGTGCACAAAGCTTTTCCTTATTGAGACCAAGGACAAATTGATACCTGTTTCGACATTTGAGATGTGCACTCGGTCTGCTGTATCTTGATGCTGTCTCTTGTGTTTTATATATTAAACCTATGATTAATATGGACGATGATGGACATGCTCCTGTTTTATTTCTCCAGTGATTACAGTGTTCCTTTGGAGAGGTTATCAGAAACCCAGTTGACCCTGTGCCACCCAGAAAGAGAGCTGCTACCTTTGGTTTTAGCCCACTGCCACTACACCCTGAAGAAAGGCGGAGAGACAGACAGCAGCTACGATCTGCCAGGGATCCAAACGCAGCTGACCCGCTGCTTCCTGGCTGGAAAACCACTTATCCAAGAGGTAAAAACCAAAATTACACAACTGCATGCATATGTTCAGTAATACAAAACATTCTGCTGATCAGCACAGTTTTCCTCTTTGAACAAAACCAGGACACTTCGAGGTACCTGAATAGACACTTGCAGGATTTCTCTGTGGTTCTGTCTGAGGTCAGAGGAAAGATTTGTCAGGTAAGACCATTCAGTTTCTTATAAACATCAGTCATTTACGATACCAAAGTCTTTACCTGGAACTGACTAATGCCAGCTTAAGAGTGTTCACAGTAGTTTAACCTTTAGGATTTTGTGAGCCCACTTTGTTGGAGGTCAGATTCCTTGCTTCACACTCCTCTCACTGGCCTGCTGACAGTTTCTCTGTCTGTACCAAAGGAACCGCTGAAGGGTTCACTGAGCAGCACCATGAGAACTGTGCTGCGCTCGTACACAGATGTTTGCGATGCTGTGTTTGTGGTGGAGATTGGCCTTCGCTTTCTTGGAAAGACGGGCGGGGATCCTCAGGCTCCACTTTTGTCCTACCTCACTGATTCTCTGCAGATGAGCCCACAGATTTCCAGCACTGTAGCCAAGGTAGAAACCTCCAGACCCACAGCTATTTCCACTGCAACATGGCTATGCAAAGAATCTGATGGTGTTGATCTCATTTTGTAATCAGTGCACAATTGCAACACTCCTTTACATACAACAAACACTCTAAAATGTAAGTTGTGTATCAGGAAATGAGTGAGATTAAATACTTTGTAAAATGTGAAAATCTGTTTCCACAGGGATTCATTAAACATGCATGAAATAAATTGAATTCTTAAGTACTGCAGATGGTTAACCTCAATCTGCACTTAATCTGAATTATCATCTATTGCAGACTTTGATGTCCACTGTTACACAACTTAAGTTTCAGGAGTGTGCCATAAAGAAATGAATGGAAACCACTGGCTGCTGCAGGAAAAAAGTCATGGCTCATCATTTTCAAGTCATTTAAAACTGTTCCAATACTCAAAAGTGGTTGGGTAAAATGTTAAATACACACAGGCTGGAGTTCTGGAACTAAATCTGACAAAAACGCTGGTATTGTCTTTCAATACATCAAAATTGTCTGTTTCATTCTCATTTTAGAGTCTTGGAGAGAGCAAACTGCAACATAGCATATTCACCTGGCAGCTCCTGACTTGTTGGAAATCTGAGTTCATGCTGAACAGAAAGCAGGTAGGTATCAATAAAATCGTAATGTTGCACGGCTTTGCTGGCACTGGTGATCAGCCGAGTCCCTTTACACACTTTAAAACAGCAGTGACAAAAACTTCACCCAGGGTGACCACATCATTTTGAGTCATTATTTTCACGTGTGACCCCTGGCTGCCAGGGACTGACCCCCAACACCACAAAGAGAAATTTTCCGGGCCTTAATCTGTTAAAAGTGTGTCGTCTGACACCACAGGCGCCCAGAGTTTGACCCCAATAAAAACAGAGTTGAAGGAATTTGGTCTTCAGTGTGTGGTTTCTGATATAAAGCAAATCAGACTAATTCATGATCGTGTCTCAGGATCCATTTCAGAAATTACCCTCCAAGTTCCAGCAGAAGCTGTCGGAGGAGGACAGGAAGAGGCTGAAGGTTTTCCTCGCTGCCACAGATACTGACAAGTTCTCTCTGGAGCTGCATGAAATTCTGCTGCTGAAGACGAGCAGTGCAACGCCTGACGAGAGTTACCACCCACACTGGGAGTAAGTGCACACCATTTGTGTAGGAAACCACAACTAATTTACCATTTGTGGGTTTAGTTTTGGAGAAGGTATTGCTCCAAATGGTAAAACAATCCAAAGAGAGATGTATTTATTCCTCAGTTTCCCCAGGTTTTTAGTATTTTTGTAAGCTCATGAATGAAGAAGTGTGCCTGTTGTCAGTTGAAAGAAAAACACCCCAGTGTAAAGGAATCCATTGATTCTAGGCAGCTTCAATCAGAGTAAGTGTGGAGGTCCCACCTGGGGGTGTCCTCTGGGATTTGGAGCCTTTTGACTTCCAGGACCAGAGTGTGACCCCTCCAGGTCGCCATCTGTCAGGGGAAAAGGGCTTAAGTTGTATCCCCTCAGCCGCAGGTCATTTCTATTGAGGCAGCAGCTGGGCAGGGAAGTGAATGGGAATGCTTGCGGTGACAACAATGGATGCAGTGCTAACAGTTGTTTTCTCTGTTCCCTCCCTGACTCCCTGCTGTCTCCAGCATCAGGTCTACCTTAGAGGGCCATTTGGAGCAGAAAAACCTTCCACCTCTGCTGGAGCTCGAGTCTTTACCAGAGGACATCACACTGGGACAAGCAGCAGATGTGTGGAGGGCAGCTGTAGAGTTTAAAAGAAGATAGATCATTTCTGCATTATTTTGGATTGTTTTTCTTCTGATTGTCAAGAATGAATTACTGTGTGCTATTATACATGATGGATTACTTAACCGGGGCCAGAGCCTCTGTATAAAATTCAGACAACTACAAAGATGCTAAAGAGACACAAAACAACTACAAAGAAATAAAAAATGACCATAACACACACAAAATGACCACAAAGCCGCAAATTATCTACAGAGAGATTAGAAATGACCACGAGAGATACACAAAACAAGCACGGATACAACACATATTAATTTTGTGTCTCTCTTAGCCTGGGGTGCCAGTAATGGAGGACTGGAGTTCTGTTTGCCTATGACCAGATGCCCTTTTCCTGTTCATGATTCTGTATGACAGGATACAGATTAATTGTGCCTCTATCTTATGTAAATATTGTAAATGTTTAAATTTTGAGATGTCTTAATTGTGAAAGGTTCGAGAGAGATACTTGTATTCACTTTGTTATTTTGAACCCATTAATGATGTGTCAAGCAACACTTAATAAATGCACTGTGAAAAAAAATTACAACTTCGCTTCAAGTGTTTTCCAAACCTGATAACTTGGAAAACTATCACATGGCGAGTACGCCTCCTCTTGCAAAGTCAACCAAACCACTGACTGGGCCGCACATCTTGGAATCTGCACGGTAGGCAGACAGCCTCGCTCAGCCAATCAGATGCACGGACGAAGAGACGGCGTTCTTTCTCCACCATTCACAGACGCGGAGAGGCGGAGACTGTGTTGTTACCACAGAGATGATGTTACGCGTTATTTGGTTCCCCGTATTTGTCCACTGAGTCAACGGAACACTTTCACTGGGTATCACAGGATTGTCTTGGGGATTAAAAACACAGCAGTGACCGCGTACTGAAGCAATGGTGGCACTCAGCTTTTAAAGTAAGTAGTCAACGCCAACTTAGTTGTCCAGCAGCCAGCATTTTTTGAGTTTTATTGGGGTAAACATTAGCTAGAAAAGCTTCCTCTAACAAGACTTCATTTAAAAAACAGCCGATTTCTCCTAGAAGCCAACTTATTTTACGGCTGCACTATACCCGTTAGCTAAGCTTGCCCATTTAACCCAAACGGTGATTTAACAAATCAGTGCAAGTGAACGTTATTTTGTGATAATGGTGTTACGTTCCCAATTTGGACCCGTTGGGAATAATCTGCCCCAGTCTTCATTTTACTGTTACCGTTAGTACCGTTGTAACGACCTGTGTGTTAGCTTACTGTAAGGTTAAGTTAACGATGCCCCGCGTTAGCTAGCTAGCTAGCAGGTCTTATTTTGTTTTTCACTAGTTCGGGTTAGTCGACGACAGCTGTGTGTTTTTTCCACAGCTTCACAAGCTTGTTTATTATGACGAGAAGATGAGACGTGTGCGTTACGGTTAGCTCTGTTGGCTAACGTACACCTGCCACAGTAAAGTGGCGAAATGTTGTCGTTATGTTTGGTTTACGGTTTGGCAGCACCAGGGTCTCATAGCAGCATATCCTCATCAACATTGCACTTTATTTAATAGTTAGTTTAACCACCAACTCACTGACTAACTAGCTTGGTTGGTATTGTAGCTAACATTAAAACATTTAGCCCTTAAATCACAGAACAACAGTAGAACAGAAGTATTGTTAGTTATTCATGTGTGCTGGTTGGTTTTAGCTCGTCTAGCTCCTGTCAAACTGTCCCAGTTGTAGTAAAACAGTGAGTGGTTTTGTTGTTGGTTACTCAGGGAGACAAAACAGTCAGGGGGAAAGTGGCTGATAGTTCCTCTGTTGTTTCGGTGGTGCGCGCTGAATCACCACGTAATTAGCATGTGTGTCCTATTGTGTTTATGTCCAAGCCAATGTTACTCTATTACAGGTCTGCAAAGGATGCATACAACACGGAGCCCCTCATCTATCCCTACAGGTGTCTCTGGAGATGCCTTGGACCTCAGCTTGTCAGGCTCCCAGCTCTCTATGTCTAAAAGACCCAGCAGTGCATCCCCCGGGAAGTACTTCTCTAGGTCTGTGTCCGTTTCTGTGGCTAGTGACAGCAAAGGAAAACGCAACACCCTGGTGAGTAACCACACAGTTCCACATTTGTGCCTTTGTAGTGGTAACGGACTTGAAATTGAGATTGTCTATGAGTAACAAGGTGATCTGTTGCCTATATGGACAAACCAGTGGACTTCTCCATGATACTGTGTGTGTAATGTTATCAGACAAAAATAATAATCTCTACCTTTTGAATCCACAGAGCGATGCCAGCCATGGTAGTTCCCGATCCATCAAGAACCTGAGGCGGTCCAACAGTACCACTCAGGTTAATCAGCAGGCAAACATCAGTTTAAGGTACAAACTCAGTGGGGGAAAGTAACTAACTTCAGTTACTACTGTACTGTAGCACTGTACTTAAATGCTACTTCATGCTCTGACTCCATTTCCAAGGCAAATATCTTCGTCTACATCTAAGCCACTACACTTATTTAAAACTATAGCTGTTAGTTACTTCTCACAATCAAGTTAATTCTAGAAAATGCAATATCATCATAAGACTTTATGGATCCCTGGTGTGAAATTCACAAATTACCCTATCTAATTCAAATTTGAATTATTAGTTTAAAAACACATGATCATCTAATCATCATTGTTGTTAAAGTGACGAACACATTCATGCACCTTTAATTATAATCCAGTAATATTATGTTCATTAGTGTGAAATGAGCCGTTCTGCATGAAGAGTGCTAGTACTTTTGGTACTTCAAATACACTTTTAGCCAATACCTTTGTACTTATACTTAAGTAACATTTTGAATGCAGGATTCTACTTGTAGGAGAGTATTCATACTGTATGGTAGAGCTACTTTTACTTAAGTAAATTATCTGAGTACTTATTCTGCAAATTCAATTTGTTGACAAAATGTTGACATACACATTTGTTGATGTAATAACACGGGAACTGTTTGTGCACATTTTGATATCCTTTATTCTTTTTCTGGGCAAATGCAAAATTTTATTTTCCTCATTCCTTATCTCTGACATTGACCTGTTAAGCTTTATATAGTACAGTATGTGCTATGTGATACATGAACTCTGCAGAGCTCAGGAAAAAACTTTCAGTTAGATCAACAAATAATCTTTGTGGTAACATACATGCATTTGAAATACGAAGGCCATGTTAAAAAATGACAGAAAAGAATTTGTGCATTTTAGATAATGTGGGTCAGACAGTCTTGAAGCTGTGCTTGTGTTACCAGGAACAATCTCTGTCGTTCAGCTGGCTTGTTCGGAGTCTCTGCTCTTTAAACCAGAGTGCTGCTCTTTAGTGAGCAACAGCTGGCAGCCTTGAAGCTTCAGCAGTTCCAACAATGAGAATTGTGGCGCGCCAGCCCCTGCATGGTAAAGAGTAGAGGGAAGCTGGGCGGCTGTTACTGAGGTTGCGGGGTGCAGGGACTTGCTTTGTCCCAGGTTAGAGGGGGAGGGCTGGGACCTCAGGGTCAGGTTACCCCCTCTACGATGAGCCAGTGAAAGGAGAAGTGTGTGTGCACGCTCTGGTCCTATTGTCTGGCAGCTGCCACCACCCCTCCCTTTTCTCACTGCGAGGATGCAGAGCAGAGGGGCTCTAAATTTAAAGGCACTTTCAGTACCCCTCCCAGACTCTGTGTCTTTCAGGGCTGTCATTAGGTCACTCACCACCCCTCTCTGTCTATACTGCTTCCTCCTTTCCATGCATCAATCTCTTGTAAAGCAAAAAGTAGAGGAATGTGCTGCCTGAATAGTGTTGTCAGATTGCTTTTCATTGAGCCAGCTGGCTTCACCCCCCCTGCCCCTTGAAGACACACACACACACACACACACTCACACTTACTACTTACTTACTAAGGCCGAAACACCCTGCACAGCATGGGCAGGCTGCAGCAGAGATACCAGCCAGAGCAGATGGGGGGGGGGGGTTTACCCGACATCTGTGCCTCATGATGGGGGTGCTGGTGTGTAATGCTATTTGAAGGATGAACGACAGGCCATCGGGATCAACATATGCATGTGCATATTTACATGGATTCCATAATGGAGTTCTTCTTAACAGACGGTCAGCTGCTACATACTGAATTCCTGTGCTTTGGGGGAATGAAGAGATGAGGATGAGCCCCATTTCTGCAGCTGTCGTGACAACATTTACTCACCAAAGCTGCCACTAGAGGCCATGACTTGAGGTCCCCCCTTTGTGTGTTGTGGACTTCTGAGGCCAAACTGCACGAAAACTGAGCCCAGAAGTGCTTTTCCTCACATAAAGATGTTAAATAATCACCTCAGTGTACAGCTGCCACACTTGCATTCAAATAAGACGTGTTTTCACCCTCATCTAGTGCTTATGTACGCAAATAGTTAGTTTAGTTTAATAGTTTTATTTTTCAATGTTTGAGAGCAACAGTCTGCAGTTTATTTGATTTAATGGTAAAAGTATAGTGCAGTATTGTACTATGTAAGACAAAGATCATAACCTGTGGTGTACTTGTATGTTCTCCAGCGCGGACCAGAGCGAGGACTACCTGGCCCTGTTTGACAGCAGTTCAGACGGACGCAAGAAGCTGGCAAGCCTCAGCAAGGCGGCACCAGACCAAACCACATGGAACATCTTGGTATTTTTTAAGCACAACGGTTTATTTGTCCTCTCTTTAAGATAGTTATATACTGTACAGTATATTGGCTGTGTAGAGTTCTGCTGCAGGTAGTTTTCTCTTTTCACCATCATGTCTACAGTGTCCAAATAGGATGTCACTTTTAATGAGGCAAATAGTACGGTAGTTGAGTGATGTCATATTGTGCAATAACTGTACATTTTCTTTATTATTAAGGACGATCAGCCCAGGGCTTTCCCCCAGCATTCGAGCTCCCTCAGCACTGGCAGCATGGACTCTCCCACCAGCCTGAAGAAAAGAGAGCCAGGCATTGCTTTAGCCGCCACCTTCACCGCCAACAACAGGTGGGCAGCGTCTCTGACACATCCACACACAATAATCCAGGTAGAGAAGAAACACCAGGTGAAATTTAACTCCAGCCCTGTGACTGCTCACACTGCTGCATTCAGGATTTCTACCTGCGTCTCATGTTTCATACCTGTTGATCAAGGCAGCCGATACTGCACTCAGGAATTCCACCCACACGCTGAGACCTTTTCTTTTATAAAATTTGTCTGTTGGCTGAGTTTGTCATATGGTAAGAATTTGTTTCGAAGTATGTGCAGTATCAGTAGCTGCAATGCCTCAAGGGGGTGAAGTGAAAAAAGGTAGCAGTGGCATTTTGATACTTTACACAGATGCCAACACACAAGTTTTTGCCCAAATTTTAAATCCGAACTGTGCGTTGGAAAACACCATTGTGCTTCTTGTTTTATCAGGAGCAACAAAGGAGCTGTGGGGAACTCTGTCACCACCATCTTACACAACAACTACTCTGAGAAACCACTCACACCTAAGAGCTCCAACCAGAAACCATGCTTTAAGTATGTCCTGAAGTGAACTCATCTGATGTGTTTGTGGAATTGTTTTAATGGTTTAATTCAATACATTAATCTGATACGAGTCATGAAGTGTCATGTGGTTGACCCATCTCATTTTGTCTTTCCAAATCTACCTTCTTTCAGTAACATCCTAAAGGCCACAGCAAATGATGAGGTGTCACTGGAGAATGGCTCCCTCACCAAGTCGCAGAAGAATTTCTCCTCATCTTCCTCCAACAACAAGTCTCCAGTGTTGACCCAGCGCAGCAGCCCCGTCCTGTCTCGAAGGAGAGAGGTCACTGAGGAGGAGGCAGAAAGGTTTTAGACACTAAACTGTTTCGAAGGGCTGCTTCCACTGTGTTTTTCACTTGTTAACTGTTACTCAGAGTAGCTCTCCTGTCCTTTTAAAAGGTTCATTCAGCAGGTGAACCAGGCAGCAGTCACTATCCAGTGCTGGTACAGACGCCATGTCAAGAGGCAACACACGAGCCAGGCTGTGCTCAAACGCATCCTTGCCAATAAAAGAAAGGTATCTACCTTCCACCCAGCGGCCTTACTTCTTACCTTTTATTCTCCATAGTGGTTTTATGTCACTCTTTTCTGTTGCTGCTGCAACACTGTGCCTTTCCTTTGTAGGAGTGGGAAGAGAAAACCGAAGACGACAGTCACCTGGAGCAGCAGCAGAAGAAGGACGAAGACAGGAAACGAATTCGTGAAGAGAAAGCTCGTCTGGCCCGCCTCGCTGCCATCCAGGTGCTCACCTGATTTACTTTTTAGTAATACACTTCCATGTGGGGTTCCTTTTTGCTTGTTCTTTGAAATTATGATGAAAGCATGTTAATAAGACTTTAAAAACATATATTTTCTAAATAGAGATTATTCAGTCACATCAAAGAAGCTTTTTAGAACAAAATAAAAACAAGTGTCTCCCTCTGATGGTGAGGAACAGGAGCTGCAGCAGAAAAGAACCCAGCGGGCAGCAGCGATGCAGCACGGAGCTGAGGTGGAGGTCGAAAACCCGAAGCAGACTGGTGTGGCCGGATGCAAGAAGCCACCCAAGATTTCTCCAGTCAACAGGAGTCCAGCTTCACCAAGCAATAACAGCCCAATGTCACCCACAGATGTCAAAGCTAAGAACACGGGTCTGTGGGTTCTTTTAACTTGAGATACTGGCTGCATCTTAATCATGTTATAACATTGTCACATAAGGTTGCTAAAAAGATGTTATTTCATTCTTCAGACTCCAATTTAAATATTGTGGCCGACATAGGTGAGCTGAGCTTCAGAGCCATCTCCCCAGCTTTGTCCAATCATAGAGGATCACAGTGTTCCCTGGTAAATAACTCACTTTCTTCAGCCCTTGGCTCTCCTTCATTAATTATTCTTGAATGATCTATTTCGTTTTTGTTGTAGGATCACGAGGACAGAGCAGAGGAAGAGGATGTTTGCCTGGAGCAGCAGCATCAGGAGAACGACAGGAAATTGATTCGTAAAGAGAAAACTCGTCTGGCTCACCTCTCTGCTGCTAAGGTGAACACATCTTATGTATGTACTTTGTAGTAGACCTTTACTTCAGGTTAAAGCCTCATTTCTGAAGTGAACATAAAGTCACATGTTTCAGAGTTTGGTGCACAACTCTCATCTAATGTTTTCCTCTGGTGGTGTGAGACAGGAGCTGCACCAGAAAAAGTCCCAGCGGGCTGCAGAGATGCAGCAGAGGACTGAGGTGGAGGTGGACAGCCTGAGGCATACTGGTGTGGTTGGACGGAAGAAGCTGCCCAAGATCGCCCCTATCAACAAAACTCCAGCCTCACTGAGCAACAACAGCCCAGTGTCACCCACAGACGTCAAAGCTAAGAACACAGGTCTGTTTGGCTCTGTAGCATCATATTGCTATCATTAGTCAGCACAGAAAACTTCATATCCAGTGAAGGTTCCTTACAAATTAGTATGTAGGTGAATCCTGTGATAATTGTACTGTTTAAATGTTTCCACAGACTCCAATTTGAATGTTGTGGCTGACCTGTGTGAGCTGAGCTTCAGGGCTGTTTCTCCAGCTTCATCCAATCGCAGAGGTTCCCAGTGTTCGCAGGTGAACTAATAATACTAATAATAATAAAAACGATAATAATGCATTTAATTTATAAGCGCCTTTCAAGACACCCAAGGTCACTTTACAAACATGATACAATGAAAGTACTTAAAAGTAAAATACATTAAAACACTGGATAAAACAATAAGGTCAGCAAGCAATAAAATACAAGATATTAAAAGAAGAATAATAAAGCATATGCGAGTCTAAATAGATGCAGGAAGATGTATTGACATGAATGAGCTCAGATAAATGCGGAGGTGCAAGATTGTGTATTGCCTTAAAAGTGAGTAGCAAAATTTTAAATTGAATGCGGTAATTAATGGGAAGCCAGTGTAATTCTTGGAGAACTGGAGTAGTATGATTGGAAGAGGGTTTTTTTGTGATGATATGAGCGGCAGAGTTTTGAACTTGTTGAAGTTTGTGTAAAGACTTGAGAGCGAGACCAAACAAAAGAGAATTACAGTAATCAAGACGGGATGTAACCAGGGAGTGGACAAGAATAGCAGTGGAGCTGGGTATAAGGGAGGGCCGAAGATGATTAATATTCCGTAGGTGAAAGTAGGCGGACCGAGTGATATTGTTTATGTGAGCTGTATATGAAAGAGTGCTGATGATTAAAGTGACTGTGCATCAATCCACCTACAACATTCTGTTCTGTCCTGTTATATTCATGTTTGTTATGTCTGCGCTGCAGGAGATCCTGCAGAGATCGGTGAGTGTGGAAGACCAGAGGCAGGGAGCGTTGTCCAGCAGGGCTCCGTCTAAAACAACCCTCAACGAGCTACTGGACACCCTGAAGCTGTTAGAGGAGGAGCCAGAGAGGCTCTCTGAGCCAAAGTGCTACCGCAAAGAGAAATACGCCTGGATAGATGATGTGAGACCCATAGTATTAATTTCATAGCTATATACTGCTTGTGCAGCCGGTGTGCACTTTTTTAGTGTTCATTGTCCACAAAGACACAATGTTAATGAAATAAAGTCACGACTGTAACATTCATCTCCACTTTATCTCATTAAAGGACGGAGACGCCAACTCTCTGACCACCGACAACCTTGAGCGTCACGGCCAGCTGAGTCACCACCCTGCACTGCCAGACGGGGGCGCCCTGCTCTCTGAGGCCAAGCTGCAGAGCATCATGAGCTTCCTGGATGAGATGGAGAAGTCTGAACAGGAGAGACCTCGCTCGGTCACCTCAGGATCCCACAGAGAGGTCAGGTTTGTTCATTTGAGTGCGGCTGGTGGCGCAACAGGCTTTTTACCTGAAAGTTTTCTAGTAGTGACACTTATTTTATTTCTTTGTGTGTTTTTTAAGACCAGTTTTGTGTGGCTGAACAATCATGTTTGTCTTTATTTCTTATTTACAGTACAGTAAATATTGTGTGTTCAGCTAAATGATAAACAAGGATAATGTAGCTAAACAAGTTAATGTGAAAGTGTCATGATTATTAAGAAAAGGAAAAAACTTGAGGGGTGTATCTTTGTGTTCTCAGGCTGTGTTGTCTGAGGAGGAGCTGGCAGGTGTTGAGCATGTGTCTGCCACCGCTGCAGAAATCACAGGCTCCATGATGAGAATCAAGCTGGAGCTGGAGGAGAAGAAACGCACCGTCAACATGCTGCAGGCTGCACTGGTGGGGAGATGCACACACATTCCAGTACATGTTAATGTGGAGAGAAATATAGGAGCTGTGCAAAGAGCTCAGGTATATCTGTGTTGTTTGTCTCCTTTCCTTCAGACCCAGCAGAGGGAGCTGACAGTTCGACATGTGAAAGAGACAGAGAAGGAGCTAAACAGAAACTTCCAGCTCCAGAAAGAGCAATATGAGTCCACCATCCAGAGACACCTCACTTTCATTGATCAAGTAGGTACACTTACGGTTTGTCCCAGCTAGCGCCTGCTTGAAAAACATCAAAAAACCTTCTTCTTCTTTCTGTCCCAGTTTAAAATATGCTGTTTTTCCTCAGTTGATCAATGATAAGAAGGCTTTGAGCGAGCGCTGTGAAGGAGTCGTGGGAGAGCTGAAGCAGGTGGACCAGAAGTACACCAAGAAAATTGCACAAATGCAAGAGCAGCATGAAATGGTGAAAAACTTCAGTCACAACATTAATTTAACGTTCTGTGGAGCTTTAGGAATATGCACTTTCCAAATAACCATTACTTCTCTGCTTCTGCTTTACCTGTTGTGCGACTATGTCTTGCTCTGTCACAGTGCTGCTTTTGTATAACCAGCCTTATTTTCTGTTTTTCCTTCTCTTCCTTTTCTTCTCCTTCTCCTTGTGTATCTGTTTTTTCCTGGGTTTAGGTGTGGCAAATTCTGGGTCCTTTGTGCGAGGTAACTTTTTTTTTCCTCTAACCTGTTCATCCTTGGCACGATCATCTCTCTCATTCCATCATTCTTTTTGTTTCATTTGTTTGTCCCACATAACATCTGGACAGTCTGTCTGCATGTGAGTCTTTTCTCATCTCTAGATTTACAGCTCAGTCTTACAATGCTTTATGTTATTAGATGTATGTTAGATGCAACCGTGGTAAACAGAATTTGTTTCAGTTTTCCTGTTTCTCTTATTACTTGTGCTTTACTTTTCCATGTTATATTTCATCTTCTAACATGCTCATCCTTTTAGGCAGCCTCGACTGAGCTGATGTCTTATTGTTGTCATATTTTTTGGACAAGCACAGTTTCTCCCGTACAATGTACAATGTAACAATGTAAGATTTACTCACTCTGGAGGATGTTTTTGGAAAAGCTCCATTCTGGGAGAGAAAAGCACAGCTTTAAAAATGTGACGTGATGTAGTTAGAGACAAATATTGTGCCGTGTGTATCAGCATCCTCATCACTTTAGTGCCTCTTCTCTGTGACACTACACCACACTACCAGAATGCACCCTGTTCTAAACCCACTCCCTCCCTCCACAGGAGATCAAGAAGTTAAAAGACCTAATGAGCACCACAGAGAAGATCCGCAGAGAGAAGTGGATTGACGAGAAAACCAAGAAGATCAAAGAGATCACTGTCAAAGGTAGTGTAAGACAGAGCCTCCACTCAGAGCACAAATCTTTTTTACTAGTTCTCATAAGATCAGGACATAGGATGGTTGATTACACCTTGCTTACAGGTAACAATTTCTCTGTTCACATTATCAAAATCAAATCAAATCAAATAGCCTTTTATTGTCAGTTCGCCATATGTTCAGAAGATACAGGTGAATCGAAATGCTGTTCCTCTCTCATCTTCGTAGTACAGGTATAAAATATAAAAAAGTATAAACATATAAGATAAATAACAGC
>JAUMHL010000012.1:18588465-18609805 GCA_032362345.1 Sandelia bainsii | reverse complement strand
TTGCTGACTCGCACATTTTGTGGCCTCCCTGTAAGAAAGTCCAACACCCAGTTGCAGAGAGAGGTTTTGAGTCCCAATTATGTGCATCTTATATCAGTTATTTATAGTTTTGAGTTTTCTTACATTTCTCTCAGATGACACAAATAACAGACACAGAAAAATGGCTTTGATTACTTATTGTTTTGGATGTTTCAGCTGAAACAGCATCGTTTCAGTGCTCTTACTGGCTCTGCAGGGTTTCTGAACAGCAAATTAACATGTCGACCACCTCAAAGACGTTTGCTTCAGTATGTCTTTGAAATGTTTCTGTGTGTTGTTACTGTGGATTAATAAACTGAATTCACAAATCCAGCATTGATGTTGTACCCAGCTGCTGGTTTGTGCACATTCTGGCAACGTGAACAATGAAGCACAGTTCAGTTTCCAGAAACTTATCATCTTCCAGGTTTTCTGTCTGTGATGAGCTGATTCCATGAAAAGTCACAGACACTTGTCAGCCATTGCTGATGAGGTGTTTGTTCAGTCTCAGTGCTTGAGAATTGTTTGTTTTTTGTTACATAGTCACTGGTCAGGTCATATTCTCACCAGTATTTAGATGGAAAATAAACCTGCCTCACAGTCATCTGACTAATCGTAACTATTATTTGAACAAACATCCTTTATTTAATAATCATTTCTGTTTTATTCAGTAAGCTGTAAACACTTTGCAGGCCCTGATCCGCCACAGACTGTGAACTGTTGTCTGTTCTTCTTCTTCCTCCTCTGCCCTCAGGTCTGGAGCCAGAGATCCAGAAGCTGATCTCTAAACACAAACAGGAGCTGAAGAAGCTGCGGACGCTCCACGAGGCGGAGCTGCTGCAGGCGGACGACCGGGCGGCCCAGCGCTACGTCCGCCAGTGTGAGGAGCTCCGCCAGCAGCTGGAGAAGGAGAAGGAGGAGCAGTGTCAGAGAGAGAGGGAACTAGCCAAACAGAGGTAGGACTGTCACATTACACTCACACTGGCCTCCTCCAGCTTTCTATGTTTCTTACATACTTGCTTTAAATTCTTTTAAAGACACTTTAAATATGAAAACACTACAAACAAGCAGATGAGAGCGAAACATCCAACCACAGACTCATTTCAGTTGGAAACTGAGAGAAAGAAATGAAAAGCAGCACAGGAAGCTGCTTCAATGCAAAACCTCTTAACAGTGAAACAGCCTTTGTGGAGCTTAATGGATCCAAACCTCAGAGAGAGCTGGTCTTCAGTTTTACAGTTTATTCAACGTGCTTTTCACGACTATTATTGGAAGCATTAAAATCACACCACCTACACAGCAAAGAGTGAAAAACAGAGGCTGATATTTGCAGGAACACACTGCTCGAGTTATTTAGTCTAGCAGATGAAAGGTAAGCATTTGTTATTTAGTCACTTGTGATGATTGTTCATGTTAATTCTGTTTCTGTGTGTGTGTGTGTGTGTGTGTTTCAGATATGAGAAGCAGCTTCAGGAGGAGGAGCTGTCCCTGCAGCAGCAGAGGAGGCGCCTCTACAAGGAGGTGGCCGACGAGAAAGAGAGACTGGCTCAACTGGCTGCAAGGTGATGTCAAAGACCACCTGTCGTTTCAGTAGCAACAGTGAAAATCTAAATACTAATAAACCAGAGCCGTTTACCTAACGAGAGATGTCCCCAGAAAATACTGTGCAAAATGTTCTGGCACCTTCATCACTTTTGTCCCCAGAATAAGAAGCAGAATCAGTGGAAAATCAAGAACTTGATCATGTCGCTTTGTGCAAGTGTTTGTTCTGCAGTGAATGTAAAACACTATGTGACCTTTATAAGAGCAAAAGCAAAATAAAAGCAGATGTGGTTCAGAAACACAAGATATTTTACACATTGTAAACCCCTAATAATACCAGGCTTTTATATTATTTCATGTGAAATTTTGTCCCACACTGATTTTCAACTGTATTTTTACAAATCATGTGTGCAGGGATTATTGTGTTTCTCCTTTTAAGAGCTTTTTTTTTGTCTCTCCATTGCAGGCAAAGGACTGAACTGGAGGATCTGCGCCGGCAGCTGGAGGAGAACAACTCTCTGGCTGGACGAGCCCTCAGAGAGGAGCTGGACAAGACCAGAGAGGAACAGCAGAGGAGACACCAGGTGATGAGTGTGACATCAGTCTGTCTGTGTCAGAGGTCTCTCTACAGTCTGCACACTTAGCAGGACTGCAGCTAACTGAGTGTTTTCTTTTCCTCTAGATGGAGATGAAGGCTTTACAAGAGCGTTTGGATATTGAAAAGCAGACCTGGGAGGAAAACTACAAGAAAAAAGAGGTTTGTTGAGACGACTGTACAAGCTTTGTACCTGCTCTCAGTGCTTCCTTCATTTGTTCACAATGAAAGTGTAACAAACCACTGAACAGCATGTGTTGTCCTTTGCCCTGCAGGCATCAGCAAAGCTTATTCACACTTGTTTGTAGACATAGTGTGTATGTAAGATTTCTATTGTTCATAGTGCAGCTCTTTCAAATACAAGAGGTGAAAATGAATGTGGTGACTTAGATGGCACATTTCCAGCTCTCTTTAATGCACCAAAGTGACCTGAACTCTCTACTTAAATATAATTTGGAGGAAGCCCTCAGGGTGTGTGTGCTTGTTCCAAGAGCAGAAAGCAGCCAGGACAGACAGCACCTGTGTTTTTTTGTGTCCACAGGAAGCGTGGCTGCTGAGCCGCGAACGTGAGCTCAAGGAAGAGCTGCGACGAGAGCGCGACAAAGAGATCGAGCTCGCCATCTGGAAGCTGGAGGAGGAGACCAGCAAGGACAAAGAAGAGAGTGAGAGGGTGGCCGACAACAGGTACTCAACTGTTGTGCCCATAGGTCTAGTGTTTGCCGCTTAACACTAATGGGGAGAATGTGGCACTGTAGACTTCAACAGCTGGAAATCCTTGTAGGGCTACCAATAAAGAAATGATCTGTTAAAAACACTGGAGCTCCTCAGTGTTGTAGAATTTTAGTTTTTTTGGATCCTCTGTCCAGCACCTGAAAGAATTTTTGATATAAAAAAAAATGTTGTCTTTCACCAATAATATTGCATAATATTTCTTCTGTGCAAAGTAATGGCTTCACCAAATGTTAGAAAAGTCTGTATCATCACCAACCCATGATGCACACTGTTCTCAGGGTGAAGCGCGTGAGGGAGAAATATGAGGCTGAGCTGAGGGAGCTTGAGCGCTCTGAGCGGGCGGCCACGCAGAAACAACAAGAGCTGAGGAAGCAGCAGATGGAGACAGAGGGAGAGTTGATCAGACTACAGGCTGCACTCAGACAGAGAGAACAGGAGGTGGAGGAGATCACACAGGTGAGGTACAGATCACTGACATGTAGTAAGTGGTTAAGAGTGCACACGTTAAAGCACAACATATCTTCAGATGGAGTTCATTTGAATTTAAATGACCTGTCTCTTCAGGCCAGAGACAAACTGGCGAACGAGCGGCGCAGCCTGGCCGAGGTGATAAGGCAGGAGTTTGCCGACCGGCTGGTGATGACAGAGGAAGAGAACCGCAGGTTGAAAGTGGAGGTGTCAGAAGTCAGAGCGAGGCTGCGGCTGGAGGTGGAGAGGCTCACCAGGGAGAAGGAGGAGGAGTTGGCTGAAGTTCATCAACGGTAACGTGGAATGGGTCTTATTCTGTTCTTTCAAACCCCAATAACACACACAGTGATTTATTGGTGAGAAACGAAACATGATTAACGTCATTTATCTTTTCTGTGATTTACACAGGGTGAAGTCGGCCATCTTGAAAAAGGATGAAACTGTCAATAATCTTCGGAAGCAGCACGAGGTGAGAGACAGTGTCTTTCTGTCAGAGCACGATAACTAAGAAAGCAGATGTGGAGAGATGTTTGACGGCGTGTAAACACATTGCTCTGTCCTCTGATAGGCTGCTCTGAAGAGGGCGGATCACCTGGAGGCTCTGTGGGAACAGCAGAGGAAGCAGCTGCTGGAAAAGTGACTGACAGGAAGCCTTGGTTTAACGTGACCCTCCTATTCGCTCTGAGCTCAGACCATTATGTCACTCTAAAGGCCCCCCCCCACACCACCAACCACCCCACCTGATGCTCTCCTATAGATGTTGTTCCTGTGAGCAAGACTGAACCTGTGGAACTTGAAAAGGTTGAACAAGTGACTGAACCTTGTCCTGCCTCATTTGAAAAAAATACAAAATGGGAAAATGCACTGGGCCCCACTCACTCACCCGCAGCCCCCAGGCATGAAGGAGCATGTTGTGTTAGAACTTCCCTAATTCAAATGCCACAGACGTGATGGCACCACATGAAACGGCTACAGATGGACTTCCTATTCTTCCCTTTCCAGAGGGAGATGGCTGCAGACTGTACTGCCTCCTCCCTCCTCCTGCGGGGAGCAGGAATGTCTCCACGTTCCCCACAGAGCTGCCACAGAGAACACTTCCAGATGTTTCTGAAACCAGCTCGGGCCTGTGCTAGTGTAAAGTGGATGAGGGTGGGGGTTGCTCCTTCTAGAGAACCACTTAAAACAAAGGATTTAAAGGATCAGTCAGTATCACAGCTACAGGATGAAACAAGTCAAGCTCTGAGTGCCCCCGTGTATGTGTTGTATCATGTGTTTTGTCCCAGTGCCCCCTCAAGGCGAGAGCTGATTGCAGGATCTGTAACCTCGCCCTCTCTCCTCTGCCCTGTGACAGCTCTGAACCGTTTGTGTCTTAAACATAAGTTTGGATCTAACAGAGAGGTTAGAGGTAACGTACTAACACTGGTTACAGGCTAAAAGTAGAGTGCATGTAGAATGTGTAGAAAGAGAAATAGGACAAGTAGGTAACTGAAAGGAAAAAGTGAAGGAAAATGAGGAATACGAATAAATTGATGATTTAAGCGGCTTTGAACGTTTCTGAATGTTAGAAAAAAGATAGGAGAGAGTTGGGTGGAGGGAGAAAAGAATGCATTGAAAATGTTTGTAGGATTAGGAAAGCTGAGCTGGGACAGAGCAGACTGGTAGGAGGGCTGGGGGGGCACAAGGCATGTGACCAGAGGTATGTTAAAAGCCATATCCGGGTTTCTGCCCGGCCTGATCCAGAGGCTGCGCTGTGACAAAACATCCCACGATCGACAGGGGAGGGAGGCCTGGACTATCTGTGTTTGGACACTGATTTTCTCTCAGGAGCTCTGTAGTTTTTTTTATTTCTTCAATTTTTCCCATTTCTTCACCCTCATAATAAATGTCCCTCTCAGAGACACAGGCAGCCTTTGTGGATAAAGTTTCAGTCCATAGCTTGAGTTGGTGGTGTGTGCACGGGGGGTCTGAAACAAGAGTTTGTGCTGCAGAGGGAAACTCTAAACCTGGAACTAAGGCCTGTTATTTATGATGTGACCCTCTGGTGTGACTGCAAAAGCCTCGAAAGTAGAACTTGTATCAAATCTATTTATTCTGTCATTTTTCTTTATTTATTTTACAATTTAGCACTCGTACGTGACCTTCGTAGTGATGTTGCTCCACAGAAGGGTCAAGGATTTACAGTAATTCAAGTGTTTTTCATTTGCAAGAACACTAACAGTCACAGTGAGACTTTATAAACGCCATTTGTAGATGGTTTAAATACAGTATGTTAGGTTTTTCTGACATGAAAGTTGTATGAGCCACAATATGTGATAGAGTAGAGGACAATGTAGTTTGTGGCATTAAATCAGTGGTTGTCACCTTTTTTTAATTATTATGCCAAATACTGAACCTTATTCCTGATAGAACATACAAAGTAAAATCCCAGACTGGAATCTTTCAGCAGGGACAGAAGTGGGTGATATGTGTCTCACGTCTCCGTGGGGTTCACGGTTACAAACCGAAATTCACTGTGAGTCACAAGGACTTTGGTTTGGAGGCACGGCAGTTTGCTCGCAGCCTCTCGCCGCTCCGCTGGTGTTGGCACAGCAGACGGGGCTGCTGACCTCGAAGCTGAGAGGAGAGGGCGGCAGTGTGAGTTGGCATTCCTCACGCATGCCCGTCCTACGAGTGCCAATAAGCCTTGTCTGTGTGTGTGTGTGTGTGTGTGAGAGATACCATTCCTCCCATTTTGACCTGAGATGACTGTCATAGTGTCAGATTCACAGTCACACTTGCACAGATCAACTTCTGTTTTTGAACATTTGTAACGCTGTAAATGAACCATTCCAGCTGTCGTCGGTTATTGTCCTGTTTTCACCTCTGTGCCCGAACACTCTTGAACACTCCATCTTCTTTTCTGGTTTTAGTTTTTACTGATGGTTTGAAAGCTGAGAAGAAGACTGATGTATCAGCAAACTGAGAATAAAAAACAAAAGGCTGTTTGGAAGACGCACTGTGTTCCTCGTTTCTGTTCTCTGTGGGAAAACAGACAGTTGTTTGTTTGTTTCTGCCTTCCCATCATCCCTCGCTCTCTCGGACCATAACTCATAAGCTGGAGACGCAGAAGTCTTAAATCATGTCTCGTCGAAACCCTGTGGAGTCCACATCATGAGCCAAATATGTTGTTGTTTGGAGCCTGAAATGATTTAAATCCCTGAAATGACTTTTTTTATTTCACACTGATCATTGCAAACTGACATGTTTCCATAACCGCTCTCTAATTGCAGTGTCCTTCCTCCTCTTGGCTTCTATAGAGACAAGTTCAAAACCTCTGGGATGTTTCAGCCTTAAACATCTGGGGTAATGTCCAGAACTGATCCACTTCTCCTCCACCTGCCACCTTTTATTTTATTTTCCCCCTCCTCGCTCTCCAGCTCGCTCACTTCCTCCAGAGTAGCGGCGCGTACCGAAACGTGTCTCCCCTTTTAGAATATTTCCTTTCTTTTCAGGGAGGAAACCAGACCCGGAGAGGCACACACACACAGACACACACACTGGTGACTCTCACTTGGCTTGCAGGGCCCGGCTGAGTGACAGGCTGCTGGAGGCCTGCACGGGCAGATAAATGGATGGAGGAGTGACAGTGGATGTGGAGAGAGTCAAGTGTCTTCCTCTCTTGATTTGTAAAAAGCTGTCAGCTGCGTGGCGGATGTTCCCCCTGCGTGTTCCTGTTCGTCACCTGACAGCTTCAGCACGTTCACACGTGTGTGTGTGTGTGTTTTCTCCTTTCTGGTTCCTGTCTCGTGTTGTGAGCCAGTCTCTGCACATCGTGAGCACAGCAGAGCTCCTCAGAGCTGCCTGCTCATGTCTAACTTTATTACAGCCTGGAGTGGGCTTCTTTCTCCTCCTCCCCTCCCCTCCCCTCCCCTCCCCTCCTCATGCTCTGGAGTTGAGGGAGCTGACCAATTGCCAGCAGCTGTTGCTTATTTCACAATGGTCCCGCCCATACAGTGCCGAGGCTGCTCCAGTCCACACTGCAGCAGAGCTGCTCCAACTTAGAGGAAAATGTTCACATTACCACCATCATGAAGGAAAGACTGAGACCACAGATCACAGAAGATTCTCTACTGGTGAGATTAATTTCTTTGTTCTTGATTTGATCTTTCTGACCTGGGTTTGGGGAGTTTTTTTTGTTTCTGTTAGAGGAGGAACAGAGACACAAGAGAGTAGAGACCTCTGACTAAAGGAACAGAAATTGAGTCATGGTTTGTCACAGTCTGATACATGTGTTTTCTCTCCCCTCTCATATTTAGCTCTGACTCTTCGTCAACCATATTAGATGTTATTTATTGACTTTTCAAGACATTTATCATAAGTTAAAAGCTACATCCCTTTTTTTTTCCTTCATAAAAATACAGATTCCTTTAGAGTTTTTCTGTTATGTCTGTTATCAGACACATGGGAGCTGAGTTTATCACTGCAACACATTCTTTCCATTCCCCATTTAACCTCAGCCAGGAGCACCTACTCCCACGAGCCTGGGACACTGTATCGCACACGTTGTCTGTGCTTTTATTTCCCCTCATTCACCTGGTAGTTAAGTCCTTACTCCTGAGTTCTGATCAGACTCTAAGAAAGCAGCTCCAGACTTGACTGAAGAGGACTTCAAAGAGCAGATCTCTGCGCCTTGCCTCAGGCAGTGTTTATTACACCACTTACAAAGAGGTGAGAAGTGGAGAGGGCTGGTTCTCGGTGTGTATGCTAATGCCTTTAACTCCTCTGGACCTCTACAAAGTTCACTTACCCATGACAACGGTTTGGGTTAGGGTTGATGCGTTTCCTGTGAAATGGCATTTCAGACTTCCTGCTTTTGTTGTCGACCATCAGCTGTCTCTGGCACGGGGTTGTGTGTTTTTTCACTTGTGTCAGCTTGGGAGAATGAGCCAAAGTGTTTCCTGTTCAGCTCCTCTCAGCTACAGTGTGATTCTTTTACATTCAGTTATGTGTAGTTAGTGTTTCGTCCTTTGTAACTTGCGAGACAAGTGAAAACAGAGAGGAGATAACCGAGGCTCTGCACTGTGTGTTCAGAGGCATGTGCAAAGGTTTCATCAAAAAAGGATTATTTGTTAAAGCTCAAAGATAAAGTTTCCCCTGAGTCTTTGCCTCCGTTCCAACTCTCTTTTTCTCTCTCCCTTCCACTGTAGCTGTGTTGAGAGAAGCCCAGAGTGCAGCCCAGACCCTGTTGCAGGTTAATTAAATCCCCACCATCACATCACAGACACCCTGCTCTCCCTCTCCCGGTTGGCCAGAAAGAAAGACAGAAACCTATCCTGACCCTGACGGGCATCCTCCTCAGCCTCCTCATGTTGCTCCCGGCGGAGCGGAGGGCAGGGCGAGCACACAAACCCTGCAGGCCGGGGTCACAGTCTCCGTGACAGAGATGGCACACCAGAGGAGGCTGCTTTTTGCCGTGTTAGTCGTCCTCCTGCTGTGTGTCTACATCCGGTGTGGGTACCTGTTGGGGCCTCTGTCCTCCATAGTGCCTCTAATTCCTTTCCGTGGCTTCACACAGGAGACGAGCAGGTGAGTGAAGTGTTTTTACATATGAGGCAGGCAGGGAGTAAAATCATTTAAATGTTCTTTATTATATCTTTGACACTGGACAAGAAATAACGTGATGACTTGAGGTTAAAGTGCTTTGATTTCTTTACATTTAATTAGATGGAAAGCGCCAGATCTGTTGCTCTTTTTTTATTACAAATTTTCCGTCAGTTTGAGGACACTACAACAGAACAGGATTATAGGCTTCTTTCCACTGCAGGAATCTTTCCCAGGGACCAGGAACCTTTTGAGGAGCTTAGTTCCTCCACTTGTTATCCCTTTTCCACCAAAACTGTTCCAGGGCTGGTTCGGCGCTAGTGCTTAATTTCATACCAGTTCTTTGCGTTTGCTGGCATCAAGCTCTGATAAAAATCTGTGTATTTATTAGATTTGTTTTTACTGCAGTGTGATTGACTAAACCTAGCAGAGACTAATTAGTCATCTGACGGCTAAAGCTAACAAAGGCTGACATTAATGTCCGACTTTCAGTTTTAATAAAGATCAAAACCTATCAAACGTAATCGCTGTGTGATCACAACAAGTAGTAGTTCCACACCCCTAAAAATCTTTGGTGTAGGGGTAGTACTCTGTGTAAGTGTCCAGGAACTATCAGGGCAGGGCAAGCAGTGCTGCTTACCGAGTTTTATTGTTTTGCTTATTTGTAAAAAGCCTAAGAGATTTCAGAAGCACTGGATCAAAGACAAAGTGCAAACAATGCCGTAAAAAGCAACTGTCTGTCACGCTTTTGATATGGCAGTGAGTTAATTTGCTTAATCCGTCTGGGGCTTTGGCCCTGCTGTGGAAATACAAATCACAACTCCCTCAAACACTTGTAGGTTTCTAGACTTAGTCCCTGGAAAAGAAAAGTACCAGGAACTTTCTGGTGGAAATGGACACTAAAGCCATTTTCATATATAAACTCTGGACATTGTGAGGATAATCAGGTTCAGAGTTGTGCTTTCACACATTGTCCGAGTCAGACATGTTCTGAACTTCACTCTTGATTTAAGCAAAGGGCCACATGCAGCTCACCTGGGTAATGTCTAGATATGTTCAGGGTTTCAGTGCATGTCTGAAAGCATGAAAGGGTTTGTAAAAATGCAAAAGTATAAGTAAAAGTCCAGCGTGAAAATATCCCACTAAAGTAAAAATAAAGACGTTTGCTGTGTTTCCGTAGTGTGGTTTAGTCAAGGACTATGCTGGATCCTACATTTCCCATAATGCATCTTGATGAGCTCTTTGTTTTAGCATGTTCATATCAGAGGTTCATGTCTATATATAGTTTTATTCTGTAAGGTCTTAAACCTTAAACTCTGTAAAGTGCCTTGAGATGACTTTTACGGTGCTTTACAAATAAACTGAAATAAATTTGAAAAAGGGACGAGTGGTAGAGTTAATGTTCATGTCAGCAGATAATTCAGGAAGGTTGTGAGTTGGTTGTGTGAGAGTTAAAGGGCGTGTATTGTACATTATTAAAGGTGAATCCACCACAGTCTGTTTCCAGGTGTTGGGAAGTGCTGCTTTACTTGTGAATATGTACAGTATCTGTCAGGTTTTGACAGAGAAGAAGAATGTGTGGAATGGAAAAGAGGATGCCTCTTGTTCTGCTGCACTGATTCTGATCCTTTAATGTTAGAGCAACTCTGGAGACGGTGATCAACTAAAAGCTAAAGCATCAGGGGCTGAAATATCGTGATTTTTAGTCTGTAGTTTGGGTCAAGCTACAAAATGTCCCCTAATTCAACCTGAAGGTTATGTCTTTCATTAGATGCCATGCTCCCGCTTTTCAAACAACAGACTTTGGTTGATATGAGACATCTACAGTTTGTTGGATATATTCAGCTTTTAAACATTCTCAGGTGAAAAGCTCAGATTTTTATGGAATTTACATTCCAAGGAGGAGTAGCCCTGAACCTCAGTCAGACCTACCTGGTTAAATAAATTGAAAAAGTAATAAAAACTGCTACAAGCTGCTATTGCAATGCAACATACTGTACATGTACAGCAGCATTTAGCATTTTTAGTATTTAGTGTGTTTCAGAACGGCGCCAACACAACAGAGCCTACTGTGATCCGTATGTTTCAGTCGTCTGAGGAGAGACGGCAGTTTCTATCCAGGTCAGATTCGGCAGTGAAATGGGATTAAAGGGTTAATCTGTGCAATGAAAAGTTCCATGATTTTTGTGAGCAGCACTTCTTCCCCCTCCAGTTGTATTATAGTGGTTTTAACAAAGAAGCCACACAGCGCTCCGGCTGCACTAATGAGAAAAAAGCCCCTGGAGTTTTTTTTCACTGGAGGTGGTCTCGTACACGCTCACTGTATGTGAAATGTAAGCTTTGTTACAACGGGCAGAGGTCCAGCTTTAAAAGCCAGCAGGCCCAGAAAAGATGCATTAAGTTGGGAGGGAGGGGAAGAAGAATTGGATAAGATGGCTGTTTCTAAGACACTAAATGTTACGTTTGGGCATGTGGAGCTCACTGCTCTTTCATTTTAAAAGCTGTCCTTTAATTTGCATGCCTGGGTAAAAATAACCCCGCTCTCCCCTGCTGAATCTTTGATGTAGGAGACCTCATGTTTTAATGCACATTGAAGCCTTTTGCGTGTGGATACTTTTATTTTTAAATCATACTGAAGGGGACTGAGCATGTGTGAATACTGAAATGAGTTTCTGCACATGATGCAGACTTTGAGCCCTCTGGTCTTGCTAATATAATGTAAGTGGTTCGTAAAGAGCTATAACACGAGGTAATGGCCTTTTAAACCCGTTTAAAGTGCAGACAACCTTAAAAAAAGGCATTTTATGAATATACTACACTTAGTCTGTGACAAATACAAATGGGACAAAGCATCATGGGAATGAATTAGGGCGTAAACCAGAAAAGCATAATTTGATATTTTGTGGCTGCAAAATGTGAATGTTTCCGATGACGTTATCAGGAACAGGATGAATGCAGGGGTCGGTCTGGTTGGAAAATGCAGTTTGCCTTTTAGGTTTTCCATTCAGCCAAGAGATTGTCAGCAAAAAGCCAGACGTACACATCGTCATGGGCTGAGTATCTGTTCTACACTGTGTAACTAACACACGAAACCACAGGGAGGTTTACTCAGCTGCATAAACCACGTTAATCATTGTAGGCAGCGAACAACCATGACAACTTATAAAGAGACATAAACCTTCTGGGATGTGCGAGTCAGTCTGTGCAAAAATTTAAATCAACACAGTCTTACACAGTTCTGTGTATAATATGCAGCAACACAACTCATTTAGTTTCCCTAAAAGTTGGGATGCTGTTAATAAAAACAGAATGCAGTCGTATGCAAATCATTTAAAATGTATACATGCAGCAACATGTTTCAAAAAAGGCTCAACAACAGGCTGGAAAAGTTGTGTATCTCACAGCTAATTATGTTAATTGGTATTCCTCATGTTGAACTATGATTCTCTTTTTGTCACTTATAGAACACTGAGAGAGTATCTATGCACTTTTCTGCATTTCTTGCATATTTATACACTTTGGATACAGCTGTGTCTTTTATATTGAAGTTTATTTCAATATAAACAACTTTTTATTGTTTTGGTGCTTTCTCTGTGAGAAACCATCACTATGTTTGAAGAATACATACAGCAGGTTGTACTTGCCACATATTAATATAGTATAATCCTTTTCACACAGACTGGTGTGTGTGTGTGTCTGCGTGCCCTTCTGTGCTTCCACCTTTTCATGTTTTCATTGCTTCTTTGCTGCCTGCATGTGTTTAAAATGTTCTCAGCTGCTGGCTGGAAAGCAGACATGACTGTAGCCGCAACAACCAAACCCAAACATAAAGGGCTGGACTAGACCACAGTTGTCAACAAACTAAACTGAACAGATGCGACACATTACCTATGTCATTGAAAAATCTGTTTTCCATGTGAAGTCGTCCTACTTCCCCCGAAAATACAGTGAGAATAAAAATAGTTGTACAAACTAACACAAGAAATAAATGTAGGATTTGTACATTTCAAATAAAGGAGCAAAAAGAATTATTTGTCTTTCAAAATAAAACCTACGACAGCTTAATCATAATAATTAAATCTAACAAATACAAAATAAGTTGTTGGAACATGAAGGAGGAGAACAACAGGTGAACCCTCGCCCCTTCCTATCAGGCAGCTTCCAGCACAAACCTTTAGCCTCGGTTCAACGTTAACAAGTTCAAGTTGCACTTTAATTCACCTGCGTTATTACTGAGCCTCATGAGTTTTTTTGGGGGGGGATTTTACTGCTGAGAGCAATAGCAGCATGTATGAGTGAGGGTCAATGAGAAAGAGCCAATCAGGGCAAAGCTGAGCGCCATGATTACCTGACGCTGCAGATTTCTTATCTGCAAAGCCCTGGAAAAAACTAAGTTTCATTTTCTGCTGTCACGCTGTGCATAAAACACACTGCACGTCATGTGTTCTTGCAGAAAAGCAGACGTTAAGCGTTTCAGTGTGACTGCTTCACTTTGAATAATCCTACCTCACTTACTAACTTTCGTTGCAACTTTCAGCCGCGTGTAGCTGTCTTCTTCAACCACTTCGCCTGTTATCATGTTCACTACAAGTATTTTGGTTAAAAACAACTCTGCTGTGCTTGTAGCTCACTGAAGTATCGGTCCACGGAGAAATATTGTAGTCTTTATTCTTCAAGTTATTCGACAGTTTTAGTTACTTTTTGCTGATGTAATTTCTAAATAAAAAATATAGTTATGAATAAATAATGATGTATTATGGATGAAGCAGCTGTCTGAAATAAAACTCCACTTTTACCTGCTGCTGTTTTTGTTCCACATCAGGTCGTTACATGAAATTATTTAATATTTACTGGACAGTTGGTTTGCCGTAATTTCCACCTTTGAGAGTTTGTCGAATAACTGGACGAGATTTGTACATATATGTTATCAGTGTCAAATTCAGTACAGTTTAAAATGGTTTTCTTAGTGGAGTACCTAGCAGTAGCATTGTCCATTTTAGAGCATGTACTCAGTACTTCAACTTGGGTGAATTTAAAGCGGTACTTGTGGGAGACCTTGCACTTTTACTTGAGTAAAAGTAGACGAACCCACATCACACTCGGATTTGGTTCATATATCATTAATTTCTGATTGGCAGGTGGAAAAAACCTGATGTCAAATGTGTGAGATGAAAACTGTTGCTTTCACATGTAGGAAAAGAAAATGGTTTTCAGAATCTGTAAGCCTTTAATAACTCAGAGCAAATGCTGCCTCCACCCTTTTCTTCATGACTGTATGAAGTTTTCCAAGTTCATGTAGTGTGAAGCTGAGTCATAACTTCTCCTCCCATTTTCTCATGAATTAATTTATGTGTTATTCTGTGGAAATTCATGTGTTTAAAGGACCGTTTCATCCATCCATCCATCTTCATCCGCTTATCCGAGGTCGGGTCGCAATCTACAAAACACATTTTCTCATTTCCCTGGTGGCGTTAGGTCATGCAGATGTTTTGATTTCATTTGTGCTGGATCTTCCATAGTTTCTTTAGAAATAGTCCATGTTAGGACAGCAGACACCCTGTTCTGTGGATTACACAGAGTAACAGATGCTGTTTCTATGGAGAGGTGGTTTCCAGTCCCCTTAAAAGACACGGTTAATAATTTATGGACAAAAAAACGTGCATGTAAACTAGGAAATGATTAACAAGACGGAACAAGATGGATTTGCTTCAAAGAAAACGGGAAAATACCAACAAATGTACATTTTGAGTTTGATATAACTTTATTTTCATTTATAGAAGTTGCATGTGTTTGTGTGATGTGTCTATCAACTAATTATTTTGAAACTAACATAATAAAATGATGTAGAAGAGTTCATTCAAAGCAGTAGTTTAATATTTTTCTGCAGCCCAGTCACTTATTAATCAATCACCATCTCCAAGTGTGAAACATTGCTGCTTTTACACTTGAGGATTAATCAATAAAGGTATGACATGTTGATAAGTGAGCTGTTAACATAGCCAGGCCAATCAGTCATCAGCCTTATTTAGCTCATCAGGAACTAAGCATGTTTCCCAAAATGTTGACTTGTTGTGAGAGAGGAAACGTTTCACATGATTTATTTCCAGCAGAGACCTGCCGGGCTCACCACCAAATGTTCGCTGTGAGAAGCTCATTCTCAGACAGAGCAAGGACGACCAGAGGAGCTCTCCACCCACTGCCTCCACCTTTGACCCAGAGCTCTCCTCTGTAACACTTCAGCATCAACACGCACGTGCCACGCCGACTCCAGCTTTACAGACTCAAACATCGACGCCTGCTAAAGTGCAACAACCAGCAGGGAACAAAGTTAATGTCCGTTCTGATGGTCTGGGTGAAACAAAGACCGGTACCAAGGGCCTAACGCTGCAGCCTCAGCATCCCACGCAGGCGACCCGATCAACAGAGCCTCCCTTCATCGGAGACGAGTACATGAGTGAAAACGTCTGTCCACAAACCGTAAGTTTAGTCTCCCTAACTGTGTTTGTTTGGGTTCCCTCTGACAGCTGATGCCCATATATGCAGAATGTTTATACAGGATATGATGATGGCAAGACTCCCTACTGCGTCTTATCCCAAAGGGTGTTTCCTACTAAAGCCTAAAGTCTCTGTACTTTCTCAAAACATTTGGGCACTTAGCAAACATTACTGAAACAGGAGGGAACAGTGAATTTGTTGAGTACCGGATTAATCCACATTTGGGGCTCTGAGTAATTACAGCAGCAGGGTGATGATGTGGGACTGAGTCACAATAGACTACAGTGTGTGTTCACGGTGACGAAGAGACATGTCACCAAGTGCAAAAGTGTTGTGATGTGTTTTTTTTGGCTTTGGTATTTTTTAAAGGGGCTTGATGATCATAAGAAAAAGAAGCAATATCACAAACCGTACTCTTAATTCAATAATTAATTAATTAATTGTAAAAAAATAATTCAGGATAATCTTTAGATTGTTAAACACTAACAGGGCAGCAGCCACAGTTACACTGGGAAGGTCTGACATCCCACTAAATCTTTAATAGAAAACAGTCATGTCTGCCAGAGTCTCTCTCTGTTTCTCCATCTCCTCTACCCCCCTGTGTGTGTGTCATCAGCACTTCATCTTGTTGTTGCGTTGTCGGATCATCTTTGAATGTCTCCTGGGAAAGATCAGAGTTTTGCAACAGTTTAATGAAAAGATGTTTTCATGTGGTGAATCACAGTCTTTCTCATTAACAGGTCGTTTGTTGCACACACACATCAGCTCAGTTAAGATGCAGTTTAACTGTTGCATAAGAAGAGTCTGAACAGACAATAGATTCAACAGAGAACCAAAATTAATTAGATAAAGTTGGTAAAAGTCTCCATGCTTTCATGTGTTTGTATGTGTGCAGCCATTTCACGCTTCCTCATCTGCCCACATGTGGTTTTGTGTTTTATGCAGCATGTCTGCGCAAATGTTTGACCTCCAGCTTCCAGCATTGTCTCAGCCATGCCATTAAATATCAGATTATTGCCCCCAGTGAGAGTCTGGAGGTTAATGTTGGAACTAATGAAGCTGGTTTTGTAATGGTCGTGTCAGAAATGCAGTAAATGTCTGTGGCTCCTCAGTCGTAGAAGGTGGAGCTGCCACTTTCTGTATGTAGTTTGATAACATCAAGGCGTTGTTATCTGCTCCCCACAGAGCTGCTCAGAGGGCGTCTGGAGCCAGGTTGAAAAAACTGAATTTGATGGACAGTTTCTGAAAGATATTCCGGTCTTGCAGTGGGCCAAACATGTAACACGTGAACAGTACGAGCGCCTGAGCAAATACCCAGGAGCACATGGCTGGGGAGGCATCGACTACAAGAGTGAGTTTGTATATATCTATTTTTTCTTATTTTATTTAATTATTTTCTCTTTTTCATTTTTTTTCCATCATTTATTTGAGTTTGTTTTTATTTATTTTACTTTTTCCATTTTTAGTAATTTTGCCTTGTCCTTTTGTTTCCATTTTGTTTCAAAACTACTAATTCCAGTGTGATATTGGCAATTTAATAAATTTCCCAGGATGCTTTAGCTCACTTCATACCCCTGCAGAACACAAAATGTGTTTAGCATTTGGTATGTTGTTGTTAAAGTGGTCATATAATGCTTTATTTAAAGTTTCTGTTTTATTCTGGGGCCCCCACTAATACAAGATTATATGATTTTCAAGTTAAGCACATTTAATATATGTTATATGCTTTATATGCAAATATAATTCAAAGTATATCGGAGCTGGATCTGTTGTGTAGGTTCTGATGGTCCTCTAAAGCTGCTGCTATCCAACATGTTTAGTTATATACATAAATAAATATCCAGACTGAAGATACTAGTATTTTGGGAACAGTCAAGATTCTTATCATGCTGCGATAACTGTAGTTTCCTGTGTGTGTGTGTGTGTGCGCTCACCGTTGTAGCCTCAGGGATTTTCTTTATTTCAAACCAGTTGCAAATAACTAAATCTGTGGGTGGATGTCATTATGTACACACAAAAATAATCAGTGCTACAGCAGTTACAGGACTGTAAAAACCTTTTTAAGATGTGTAAAATAAATCATTAAAATGAATTGTTCTTGTGTGTCAACAGCACTGGAGGAAACTCTCTCAGTCCTCAACTCCTCTGCTAACAGGCAGCTGTTGGACGACTGGAAGGATCACAGCGATAATTTAAAGTGTATCCGCTGTGCTGTGGTGGGGAACGGTGGGATACTGAAGGACTCAAAGAAAGGGACGGAGATCGACAATCATCACTACATCTTCAGGTAAACACTGTTGGCTAATCTTTACCAGAGGAAAATGCTGCTGTCAACAAAGCTTCTTTTTGGGATTTTAAAGTATGTGAAGAATGAAATATGAACCACTGGAAAAAAAACTGCAGTGGAAGTCGGAAAGGACAGTCAGGAAGCACAGAATGAATGTGCTCCGGTAATTCCCCATCTCCAGTATAACAGGGAGACGGCGAGTTGTACATTTGCTGTTTCAGTTTGTACAAGTGCAGCCACCCTTTTCCAAGTTTGTGTGGTTTTGACCTTCTGGACAAATGCACTTTAAAGTACTAATACTTTTTACCAAACTGTGTTTATGAGCTAAAGGAGAAATGATGCCCTTGTTACTAAAAGCAATTCTGCAGTATACTGTCACTAAGTCATCTACATTTTGTCGAAGCCTGCGCGTCAAATGTGATGTTCCTTCTCAACATTTCGACTTTTTTTGAAAAACTTGAAAAATCAGTTTTCCTCCTGGCTACTCCATCGTACTATAGTGCAAAAATGAAATGTCAAAATATTAAAGCGAATTTGTCTGATCAACAGAATCAGGAGTGTGTGTTCAAAACACCTCGTTCTGGCTCTGGGGTTTGTCAAAAGGCAGTTTTGGTAATAAAAGTCTATCAATAACGAGCCAGACTCTGCTTGCTGTATTAACTGATGGATTAAACAACAGAACTAAAATCTATTTTGTGTTTCACCTGTTTTTGGACACTTCAGGACCAATGGGGCAATAACTAAAGGCTTTGAAGAGGACGTGGGGTCCCGGACCACCCACTACACATTCTCCACCAACACATTAATGAACTCCATGAGGAGCTATGCGAAATTCGGGTATAAAGGACCCCCTTTGTCTGAAGTGAGGACTGAAACTAAAGGTTTAACTTAAAAAATAGTGACATAAAGGCCTGAGTTGCGTCACACTCTCTTCTGCCCTCCAACAGGAAACGCGATACATCTTCTTGCCCGATCATGATCGCGATTACCTGCTGATGAAGGCTGCAGCGACACACACTCGAGTAGACAGAGGGCACGAGCAAGGCAAAGAGTGAGTAACACCGAGCGGGAACAATCGTACAGAGGACGCACAAATGAAAAATGTGTGTGTTCTCGCTCTTTATTCTACAAACTCCATTTAAACGTTAAACACGCTAACGGTGTGGCTGATGGTCAGTCCACCACGACCCGATGGTAAAATCTCAACAACTACAGGACAGATTCATTTTAATAAATGAATCCTCAGATGATGCATCCTGCTGACTCTGATGATCTTAACTCTAGTGCGAACTGGAAGTTGACATTTGTGGTTTTGAGCAAAGTGTGTCTCGCTCTGATTTATAGTTAATTTATTCTTACTACATTAAATTTCAGAGAGAAATAAAATATTGCAGTTTTTACTCAACACTAATTTTCTGACAATTTACTTTATTGTTTACTTTGTAAATTAGAATTTTACAATGAAAACATCATATAATCGGCTTATAAAATGTGGTCAGTGTTCAACAGTGTGAAGGAACTACTACATGAAGTTGGTGGTCAATGTTTCACACGGTCATTTAATTATAATGAAGTCAGTGCAAAGTATTTAAAGTCTCACACAGCCACCAATAAGTTATTCAGAGGGCTGAGAAAGTGGTTTTCTCTGCTCAATTAAAAAGGTTTTGAACTGCAACGTTTCACAATACATATGAAAATGTTTTAACATGTCCTGCTTCACCTCACAGTATCAAAAGAATGAGAAGTGCATTTTTTTCTCTCATTGTGGCACAGTGTCTAATCATAACTAACATATTCATACACCTGTCTAAAGAAACAAACTGAGCATGGTGCGTGTTTAGATTCACATTTAGTTTGTCGTTGCACAGCAAATAGAAAAGTTTTTATTCACCACTTTTATTTGCTGATAATCTGTTTCACTTGTAAGTGTGTGTGATATTTATTTTTTTAGTAGCAATGTTGTATTTCCTCCACAGTCCATCCATGTACTTTGGAGAGAACGTCTCAAAAGAAAAGCTGAAGATGTACCACCCTGATTTCATCCGTTACCTCAGAAACAGGTGAGTGAATTATCTGCAGAGCAGGTGAACTGAATGAAATGTGACATTGAAATGAGATTACAAGAAAAGCAGAGGCTGAAACCAGAGTGAGCTGCTGAGGGAAGTTCCCACAGGGTGACACAGAGTGAAAGACGACCACGAGGAGGTGTTACCGAAACTAATCATCACTGGGCTGGCGTCACTGACACTACGGATGTGTTTGATTTGTTTCAGGTTCCTTCGATCAAATGCTCTGAAAACCAAATACAAGGACATTTACCGTCCATCAACAGGTGCTGTGATGCTGTTGGCAGCGCTGCACACCTGCGACCAGGTAACAGCCACCGTCACTGTACTGCATGTTACAGCCAGTCACCCCCCCCAGCAGTTTATTTACTGTGGGACAAGGCTGCACTTGCCTGATAGTGTGAGAATGTTTTGACTTTGAGCAGTTGGCCTTGTTCAGGCACGTTTGTCTGAGGTTGTGTAGTTGCTAACAGTGACGCACTAGTTCTCTGTGAAACTGTCAGGGACACTCATAAATTAATCATGCAAAGCATAATTTCATATTTCCTAACAACCCACAGATTCTAT
The DNA here is from genome assembly GCA_032362345.1 of Sandelia bainsii. Classification (NCBI taxonomy): domain Eukaryota; kingdom Metazoa; phylum Chordata; class Actinopteri; order Anabantiformes; family Anabantidae; genus Sandelia; species Sandelia bainsii. The sequence goes on along the minus strand of JAUMHL010000012.1, from coordinate 18,589,455 downwards.
CAAATCCAGATCAAATGTCATCTGACTGTTGCTTCTGTGCTTCCTTTGTTGACTGAAGGTGAGCGCGTACGGCTTCATGACCCCGGACTATAAGAACTACTCGGACCACTACTACGACACCAGCTACCACCCAGTGGGCTTCTTCATCAACCACGACCTGCGTATGGAAATGAGCCTGTGGCAGAAGCTGCACGAGGCGCGTCTCATACAACTGTACATGCACAAGTGAATTCAGGTCAACCAGACATGACGTTATCCAGCCTGCAGAAGAGCTGCCAGCATGATCATGACAAGACAGGAAGTCCAAACCTTATCTGCCTGGTCTCAAAACCTGAGCACATGGGGCGGGGGGGGCAGTAGCAGAGGTTTTCTTTTTTTAAATGACAGCTGCTGTGCTTTTAACAGATAAAAGACTACATTTATTTATCAGAAAAGTGTTTTTAAAAACTGTTCCAGTATCCCAGAAAGTGTGGTTTTGGTGATTTGTAGAATATAATGGGTTCAGACATCCAACGTGAAACCAGGCTAAGTTGGTGAAAGACATTTTGACACGGCCGTTATAGACTGACGATGTGACCACGGTGTGAGATGATCAGAAACTGCTGCTGACTCTACTTTCTGCATCTGCCAGTCGGTGCTGAGTAGCATTTTGTGGATGTCTAGTGTTAATGGGAGGATGTGCACAGCATACGCTATGACTTCAGCATGGACCGTTTCCCCAGTCAGTACACTCCACACTAAATTATTTCAAAAGCGAAATATGGCGCACCCTTCTGTTATCTTCTGTTAATCCAGAGTCGGGTCGCGGGGGCAGCAGCATGGCTCCCAGATGATGTATCCTAATGAATTTGGTGCTCCATAACCTCAGCCTCAAAACTGATGAAATTCATTCATCCATTTTCTTAACCGCTTATCCACGTAAGGGTCACGGGGGGTGCTGGAGCCTATCCCAGCTGTCATCGGGCGAGAGGCGGGGTACACCCTGGACAG
>JAUMHL010000012.1:18539032-18583813 GCA_032362345.1 Sandelia bainsii | reverse complement strand
TGCTGTAACATGCCAAAATAATTTCCCTCTGGGATTAATAAAGTGTTTTGAATCTTGAATCTTGAATCTTGAAAACTTTACTTTTCTTCCTGTTTTTTTTGTTTTTGTTTCCTTTAAATAGTTTCCCCCTCTGTACTTATTTTATGTATTTTAATTTTGCCATTTCCTATCATGACTCTGTCTATGTTCTGTTATTCTGCACTTAAACATAAAATGACAAATATGGTTTCAAACAAAGTCATGACTCACAGTTGAAAAGCAGCCCTATCATCACTCAGACGCTGACTACTGATGGGACGGAGCTACGCTGCTCTCTAGTGGACATAAGATGTGAATACAAATACTAGTATCTTACTGAAGATGGTGGGTGATCAGCTTTGCGTGCAGCTTTTCTCTCTCTCGCAGTTCTAAACTTTCAATGGAGACTATGTCCTGGTGCAGTTTTTGCAAAGACCTGCATTAGTAAAACATGCAAGCATCAACATTAATCACTACATCTATAGAATTAGCTAAATATTAGTTCAACCAAAGGTTTTTTCTTACTCAGTAAAGATTTTAACCAAACAAACAATGCACAGTTTTTGTACAGACTGTTGGTTATCCAGTTTGTGGGAAACTATGGCCTGGTGCTGTTGTTGCAAAGAAATTCCCTTTTTGATGCTCACAGTAGTGAAAATGTCATTTCAATCCATCTGCTAAATGTATTGATATTAACATTTTCAATGCTGTGAGCATCACAAAGGGAATTTCTTTACCCGAAAACCAGAAATGTTTAAGCCTGGACGTGTATAAGAGCAAAATGGCTGTATAATCCTGACTAGTAGAGACAACTAACTGAGCATGTTTAGTCAAGTATTGTACTTACAGTAGGTACAGTTTTGAGGTACAGTGGAGTATTTCCACTTTAGGTTGCTTTTACTTTTCCACAAGTAGGTACTGAGTTTGTGCACTTCTGACACCTCTGCTGGCTAGCTTCTCTGGGATTATCACAGACTCTGACACGCATGATCCACGCACACAAACTGGGCTTAACAACACTGACGTGACACAACACAACTGATCATAAACCAACCGACAAATCACCTCAGTCAGCAACAGTGCTTGAATTTTGGTTTGTGTTTATACATATGTTTAAAAAAAAAAACCAGGATCATTCAGAGTGAATTATTGATCATGTAATTTACTCCCCACTAAACCAAGTGTGCTACAGCCTGAAGCTGTGAATTAATTGCTTGTGTCGCTGTGTCACGCACGTGTGCTCAACTGGGTGAACACACTGACACACATATCTGCATGTGGAGTCTGTTACTACAGCATGAATTCTTAATACTGGTAGTTCACTATCAGGCTTCACATGCCAAAAGGATCCAAATAAAACCTTTTTGGACACAAGATGATGTCTCACCTACGTACCTGCGGTTGGTTGAATCATGAGCATCCCAGCTGTTCTTCACCCCCGCAAATATCCAAGGATAGGAAAGTCAGAATCAAAGGGGTAGTCATGGAAACAACCCCGGCCTGTTTTACACCCACTAAATCGATGAAGTTCTGTGTGTGTGTGTGTGTGTGTGTGTGTGTGTGTCTGTGGTGGGCCGGATGCGGCGAGCAGAACCCCTGTCCCACATTCAGATACAGACCCCCTCGTCCCTCCGCTGCTGAACAGACAGAAACAGAAAGCCAGAGGACGAACGGAGGCGAAGACGGTGAAGAAAAAGATGGTGAAACAAATGTTGCTTTTGGCTCTTTGTCTTCAGCTGGAGGCAGCGGCTGCAGGTAAGTTGGTGCTTAGTGCTGCTTTAGCTCCAGAATCATGATGGATCAATCAGGACGGTTCTGTGTAGGATCATCTGTGACACGCTTATGAAAAGTTATTTGTTAGAAACTATGAACAGATTTTCTTTGATTGAAATAGTCAAAGAGCTGATTTGTGCGAATTACAATAAGAACAAGGCACTAAGGATGAGAGGAGGTGGACTGTGTGCAGGTTTGAGAGAGCAGCTGCTAAACTTGCTTTTTCATATGTAGAGAACAGCAACAGTCTTTCAATCTGAGTTTTATTATGTCCATTGTATTAATGTTTAATGAACCAGTATTTTGGGGAATAGAGAGTGACTGAAATATTCACAATGCAGTTTGAAAACAACCCAAACAAAGGTAATCTCTGCCTCACTCTTGCCACTTTATTAGGCACACCTACCTGCAACTACTGTAGTCTCACCCAGAAGTGCTGCAGTTAATCCTCCTGCATGACTGTGATCATGTCCAGTTTTCCTTGAAGTATTTTCAGACTTTGTGATCATTTTGAACCTGCAGTTTGTGTTGCTGGTGTTGATTTGCATCGCACTGTACTGAAAGGTGTTTCTATAATTTTCTATTATATTGTCTTATACCAGCGTGGGGAGGTGAAATAACAGTAACACCTCTCTAAAATGACACCTCTCTGAAACAGCTTCATCAAAACCTGAACCTTCATGAAGGAGGATTTATTGCAGGACTGATCAGACTGACTTTTTTTTTTTTACAGGTGTACCTAATAAACTGGCAACTGAATGTGTGTAAACACTGCTTTAGACTAATTTCAAGGAAACACACAACTAAGTTTGCACGTTGTTCTGTTTTTATCGGGGGGAAAGGAAGTGTCAAATATTTATCAAGTCTCAGAAAGAGGAACTACACTTTGGCAACACGAGTCAAGCCTCACATCCCCACAGTTGCAGTAATAGTGTTCTCTGCACAGGAGGGGAGGGTGGCAGAGGAAGGGTGGTGGGGGTGTATTACAACTGCCTCAGATGAGACAAAGCTTTAATTAAACATGACCCACAATTCCTCATTATCCAGACCGCGAGCGCAGCTGGACTGATCAATGGGATGGATCTGGATGATGCTGCCCCACAGTCTGTCCTAATAAATAACTGACATGTGACTTCTGCACGTTCCTCCAAGAAAGTCAACTTTTTCATTTAGCTTTTAACTAGTTTGTTTCATTTTTTCTGGCTTTGATTTTAAAATGTTTGCACCTTTAAATATGCAGTTTATTTAAAGGAGATTTGAGCTGAATTTAAGGTATGAATGGTGCAAATCTACTTCATTTCCCGTCAACTAACTCCATCCTTTTTCATCTCTCCAGGCACTCAGAAAGTTGATGGTGCTCAGGATGGAAGTGGCAGCGGCGGGGACACCATCAGCCACTCTCTGGCCCTGTTGCAACGCCTGGAAGCCCTGCTGGTTCAGGGAAACGGCAGCGACGTGTCACTGAGGGTGGAGACGCCCAATGCAGACGAGGTGAAGGTGATCCAGGTTCACACTCTGGTCCTCAAGCTCCAGAGCCCCGTGTTCGAGGAGATGCTGCTGAGCCTCAACAACAGCACGCTGGTGCTGAAGGAGAGCTCCGACTGCGCGGCTGTGTTTGACAAGTTCATCAGGTGATAGTATATTTCCCTCTCAGCTGGGATGTCACATGCCTTGGAACCTTGGAAGTCTCATCAACCCTCTGCTTCACCCTGAGTTAGCACGCCCTCTAGAGGGATGAACTCTGCAACTGCAGACCTTTTAAATCAAGCTGTCAACAACAGAAAACAAATACACGAGTGAACCTCCTCACTTTTTCTACAGTGATTAGTTGACAGGTGACTGGTCTCTGGTAGTGAGATGAAATGATAAAACACAGGAGGATGAGGAAGATCTTCACTCAGATAGATTTGGTTTGATGAATAATTCTGAAAGTCTGAGTGAGTTCATCTGCTGCTATTGGATTATTCTCACTTGTTGCCGAGCAAGTACATCAAAATATGGGTTTAATACTGGGGGCAAGAGATACATGTCTGTACTGCATCAACTCATCTCAGAGGATGTACTTGTAACACAGAAAGGCTTTTGGATTTTTCTAGGATGAATAACTTTGGAGAACCAAAGTTAAGACTTGCACGTCCCTTATTTGATTGAGGAGTGTCTCCTAACTGGGAGCTACTTTTAACCTCAAGATTGTTTTGTGATTTTGACCACGAACTAGACCTGCCTTTAGCAAGACTGAGAAAATCTTCTTGCCCATATATAAACTCACCAAACATCAAAATCAAAGCATTTTCCAGCTGTAACTTTTACAGACAGGACTTAAGACAAAGACAATGTTTAGTTTAAGAGCAACAAGAGTTTTTAAAGCTTCACTAATTAATATTTTCACATTAACTATGAGTCAAACAGCCATGTGTAATTTGAAAGTGGTTGAGAATAATAAACCAGCTCTACAGATACAGTTTTTTTAGCCTTTTTCAGTTCACTGTTTTGGTTTTATGGCCTGAAACTTTAGCGAGTTGGTTCAGTCTCGCTGCTCTCTTTCTAGCAGCAGTAGAATGCAGCTGTTAACAAGCTCTAACAAACCCCCTGTACCTGCCCAGAACTAAATAGCAGTCAAAGTATTTAGCAGGTAAAGACCCAGACAGGAGCTGACAACAAAGCAGACCTAAATGAACAGTGCGTCTCGACACTGGTGAAACATTTTTGGAACAGCTGTTTTCAGGCTGTGTGTATGTTGTTGTTATACAGAAGTCAATTCAGAAGGTACATGTTGTACTTCAAATGTTCCTATATTCAACCTCTACTTCCTCTCACTGTGCAGGTATCTGTATTGTGGAGAAATGTCTCTGCGTCTGGACCAGGCCGCACCTTTACACAAGCTGGCCACTAAGTACCAAGTACTGGGTCTCCAGCAGGGCATCACCCAGTACATGACCCAGAATCTGGCCCAGGACTCCCCCTCAGGCCACGTGGCAGGCTGGTACGAGTACGCCCTGCAGGCCGGGGATGTGACTCTGAGGGACAGCTGCCTTCAGTATCTGGCCTGGAACCTGTCCTCCGTGCTGCAGAGCGGAGAGTGGGTGGCCATCAGCAGCCACCTGCTCATGGCCCTGCTGCAGCGCTCAGACCTTGTTCTGCAGAGTGAGATGGAGCTCTTTGCAGGGCTGGAGGCCTGGATAATTCAGAACGAGCCCGACGGTTTGACGGCGGAGAACGCTTTGAGAGTTGTGCGTTATGCGATGATGCCTCCACGAGAACTCTTCCGCCTGCAGACCCACTCGTCAGTGCTGGCTCGCTATCAGGAGTCAGTGCGTGACCTGCTCTATATGTCCTACCAGTTTCACTCAGCCTCACCGATGCACATGGCCAAATACTTTGATTTGAACTGCAGCCTCTTCATGCCCAGGAACTACCTCTCCCCACTGTGGGGGTCACCCTGGATCATCAGCAACCCAACGCGAGACGACCGCAGCATCAGCTTCCAGACCCAGCTGGGGCCCAGCGGGCATGATGCCAGCAAACGGGTCACTTGGAACGCTTTGTTCTCGCCACGCTGGCTGCCCCTCAGCATGAGGCCGATGTACACAGAGACGGGCGCCATGCAGCCGACACGCGTGGAAGGAGGGCGCCCTCGTATCATCATCACACCAGCAACGTCCAGCGCCGATTTCGCCGGGGTGAACTTCCAGAAGACGGTGCTTGTGATGGCTCACCAAGAGGGAAAGGTTGTGGTGAAACACGTCTACAGCTTCCACCAGAGCACCGAGGAAAATGGGGATTTCTTGGCCGACGCTGACCTGTACCGTCGGACGTCTGAATACCTCATCGATAGCTCCCTCTTCCTCCATATTGTGGTGAAGCCCCTGTACCAGACCCTCATAACCACCAAGAACTGACCGTTGATTCATGCTTGTCTGAGAGCATTTTGTCAATCATGTCTCGTAAAGTATAAGATGAGGAAAAGCCTGCTGCTGTATTTTTCTTACTGTCAAAAAACCCCATGAAAAGATCAAGACCAAAAGTGAATGTGTTCAACACCTGGTACATCTTATTCCTCCGTGCAGTAGCTCTCCACTGTTGTCCAGAAACACATCACGAGCCACAGCACTAAACGTGGATTCATGCGCAACTGAACTGAAAATTGTCCCCAACAAGTGCACTATTTCTTCTGGTTTCTGTAATGTTTCTACAAACTACGGCCATCTGTTTTAGGAAATTAGAAAGGCAAATGTAACAAATGCTGTCTGTAGAAACCAATGGGCTCAAAATGGAAACAAGGTAGAGAAATCAGAAAGTGTCAAAAGACCAATTGTTGGGTCTATATATTTTCATGGGGATTTGTCGACATAAGAAAAATCTACAACATTTCCAGCATTATCCTTTGAGTTTGAATTTTGATTCCTGTCACCTATTTATTTGTATTGGTTTTATAATATTGGTGCTATTCTACCCCACTGACAATTAAGGGGTCACTGTTGTCATTTATCACCCAGTGAACACTGACTTGATGATTTGCAACTCAAAATATATAGAAACTTCACTTCTGTACCGTAGTTAGATGCTGAAATATCATCTCTTATGTGCTCCACCACAAACATCCCTGCACGATCTAAACTGTGCATTTTATTAACTCACTGTCTTTCAGTGGTTGTAGAATACTTCTTCTACTTCTCTGTTGTTCTGCCATTTTGTTCCATTTAAGAAACTCTTAAAGCATCTTCAGAGTCCTCCTCCCTCTTCTAAGGGCTAAGATGCATCATAAATAACTTATCTTTACTAGGATCAACTCTTATCTGTAAATTCTTAGAAAACGTCATAATTCTGAGAATGTTTTTTAGAATTTCATCACTCTTTGGACTAAGGAAGCTTTTTGAATACAGCTTTTTTTTAATTAGTTTGCCTTAGAAGAGTTTATAATATGTACATGTGACATCCTCTATCCAACTTATTCAGGTAATAGTAAAGAAAAAGAACAATAAGAAAGACAGTACATCTAAACTAATAATAAACCGCACAACGACCAAAGTTCTATATTAACAAAATAAAAGTACAAACCTGTTTCCAAAAAAGCTGTGATGCTGTGTCATTATTCATTTGATGTCAGCCACATGTTTCAAAAACATTTGGGACAGGGGGGAAATCAAAAAACTGGAAAAGTAATGTAACTCCTGGTGGAACATCTCACAACTAATTATGTTAAGTGGCAACAGTAGTGGTGAGTGTGGTGACTGGGCATAACACATAATCCCAGTGTTTCAGGATGAAAGACGATTTAAGAATAACGTCTGTGTAGCAAGACAAACAAATACTTTAGGGCCCTGATGTTCGGGCCTCAGGCTGCACTGCATTAAAAACAACTTTCTTATAAACAGGTTTCTATATAAATATCACAAATAAAATCACTCAATCTACCGAAAAGCAGCATTTTTACTTAAACTATTGTACGTCTTATAGGATTATTAGTAATATTTAGACAGACGTGTAGCTACACTAATATTTACAGCTGTGTATCCTGTTGGGTAGGATACTGGATTATTTTCAGGTACTGGTGTAGTAATTACACTAATTATTTACATTTTCTGCTATGTTACTCTTAATAACATTGCACTGAAATAAATAAAAGACCAACAACATGGTATAGACATGAATACACTGATATAATTCATCCTGATATAACTCTTATATTCTCTGTAAATAATGTATTTTGATACTTTTACACTTAGCTAATACAAATGTTCTTCTGCTACAAAGTAACTAAAGCTGCCAAGTAAATGTAAAAGTACAAAAGTACAATATGAAATGAAAAGACTGCACTAAAGTACCTGCACACAACATTTTACATTTAGACACAAATACAACACAAGTTGTCTGAAAATCTGCAGTAAGACGTAAATGCATTTTCTGCTATACGCTAGGCGTCCGCCAGGACTACATTTCCCATTATCCTTTGCGCTCCAAGCAGGAAGAACGTTCTCTCGCAAGGGCTCATACTGATCCAAGTTAGGAGCTTTCAGCTGCCAGCCTTGGCCCATCATGTAAGTGCTGCGGAGAATTCTTTGCAGTGCAATTGCAAAATTACCTCTTTCCCCCGACGCCTGCGGGGACTGTGCAATTGGAACAGCGCTCTTTGCGCGGACGCGCACGCTTCGGACGCAAAAAGACTCCAAGTGCATGAAGATCGAGGCTTGTATTTTGCATCTCTGTTGCAAAGCAAGCCGCTGAAGCTCCAGCGCGAGGGCGATGGAGGGAGGGAGTGAGAAAGAAGGCAAAGTCTTTTGTGCTTCCCCTCCCCCTCATCAAAGCAAAGGGGAAATGTCTCAGCCAAAGGGAGGTAAGAATATGACACCGATCTGTGCAAAACTACCGACGTGCAATCAGTGCTGCACGGTTTGCAACATGCACCGCTGCAGGTCGAGCGCGGCCGGTGCATTTTAAAGTTAGATGGTTTAGAATGGTCAGTTGCATTTCCTGTTTAAGATCTTCCCCTTTGCACAGTTCCTGGTAAGACGATGCTGTGTGTACTCTCGTATTGACGTTATAGCAGCGTAGACGCAGGGATGTTGAGCACAGGGCGCCTTTAATAGTCACAAGATAGACAAGGACACTGCAACTGTTTCTAATGAACTGTGCAGGAGTTGATGCATGGCCCCATGCACATTGCTGAAGGTAAATCATGAAGCCATCTCGCGTGCAGTGCTACCATTATACGTGGTTTGGTGCAGGAGAGCAACACGACGTGACAACCTGCAGCTGTCAGTGGTCAAGTTTGAGTGTTTATTGGCTGCAGATTTGTTTCTGCTTATGGAATAGAAAATGAAAATCTAATAATAGAATTTGTTGCGAGCTTTATGTGGTGGTGAGTTCACAAACACGGCCTTCTGTTGCCCATTAAAATACAAGTCTCCAGGCAAAAAGTCCCTTTTTTGTCAGCAGCTGCTTCTGTCCAGGCAACTAGATATGTGTCGAGCCCCCAGTGTTTGTAGACTGATGTGCAGCTTTTTCCTCAGCACGCCTACAAAGCTTGGTGTGTCACACTTTGACCCCAACTTTATCACCGTGCAGCAGCAACGGGAGCTGTGGATGTAACGTTCCTGCAGCTCAAGAGCTCTTTAAGATCATCAGTAAATCTAACTTGCAAGAAGAAGAAAAGAAAAAGCTGCAGTGAAAGCAGCTCAGGCGTTTTTTCTTCCTCCCCTCACCATGTTTTCCAAGAAGTCCAAAGTGAGGCTGGTTCGTTGCACAACATGCACACACACGCACACAACCACACACGCACTCACACTCGGAGGCTGTACAGCATGTGAACAGGTAGGAGAGAGAGCCCCTGATGGTCAGAGCCTCTGTGTTTATCTGGTACAGTCAATTGTCCGCCCACCTACACAGGGAGAGGAACTGTCTTGTTGCAGCAGGTTCATCTTGTGATGAATAATGCACACACACACATATCTGGTCTGTAGATGAATGAGTCGCTGTGGGACTTTCCTGAGAGCAGAAGTCGGTCTCACTCGTCATTCATTGATGTTGTTTGGTGCAGAAAAAGTCACTGATACAGATCTAGTGTTAAAATAAAAGTCGATGAAGTGATTGGTCGTTTATTCACTGGAACTTTACTTTTTGTAGTGCAACAAAGGACACATTTCTTCTGCCAGTCGCCTGTAGCTCAGATAAACAGAAATAAGTGAGCTTATTCAGCGATAAGCTGAAAAATAACAGGCAACTGTTTTGATATTTGTTTAAATCATTTTTAAAGGAGCTGCAAATGTTCCCCAGTTGCAGCATGTCAGTTGTGGTCCATTGGCAAAAGTTTAATCAAATCAACCATCAAAGAATATGAAAGCAAGATTACGAACCTGATTCCAGCTTTAGGTTCATGTCATTTTGTGATTCTAGGTGTTACGAACACATTTCATTTGGTACCAATCAGATATTTAACTGTTGCTTGTAGCCTGCCCAGATTGTGCAACACAAAATGAGTGTTTAACTTATTACTACTGAAGGAAATGACTACAAATCTGCGAAGCCAAAATAATAAGTTCTTGTGTTTTATTAAAACCATGCTAGTCTGAGCTACTTCGTGCTGCTTCTTGTTTCCTTCTGTTCTGCCTTTGGCACAGACGCATTTTAAGTTTTGCGTGTCTTTCTCCAGTGCTGCCCGCGTGGCCCCGACTCTTTTTGCCCTCACCTTTTGTGAGCTGTGCTTTGCTGAGCGCTGTAGTGTTCTGGGCTGGCTGATGGCACTGTGACAGTAGCCCTCCCAGCTCGTGTGCCCCTTCAGTCTCATCCGGCCCTCGTGCCCCTGCACAAATGTCCTGTTTGTCATGCAAATGGAGGCCGAGTTTTCAGCTGCACGGATACTAAATTTGCTGTTGCGACGAGCCGATTGTTGGTCCAGTTCCATGCCTATAGTGGCTTCTTTTTTTTGCTGCAATAATAGTAGAATTGTTCAGATGATCCACTGTCTGTGCTTCTCTTTTTGGATGGGGCTGACTAAGTAAATATGCACGGATTCAGACTGCAGCAACTTCTCTGATTGCAGGAACCAGCAAATAATTCCTGTTTTAACAGATTTGTTGCAGGATTGCATGTAAGCAGAAGTGTATAATGCATTTCCTTGGCAATGGAATGAGACTTACATCCTGTTCTCGTGTTGGTTCAATCTGGAGTAACACTCCTGGTCCTGATCCTGCAGCAGGCTTCAAGATTCAGCCATGACCATTGAGGGAGAGAGGGATTCTTGCACAGTTGCACGGCCTTGCAAGATAGTGTGTTCAAATAAATGAATTCACTGCAGATGGAGGCCAGCATTAAAGCATTCAGATTCTTTTTCAAAATTTCTGCAAAATGTAGAATTGTCTGAAAGACATAAGAAGGTAGAATTTACAGTTTGCTCCCTGCACTCAGGAGGAAAATGTACTACACTCATGTTGCATGAATTCGAGCTCATCTTTTTCCTGCACAGAGCTCTCTGCAGCTACAGGAGACAGATGCATGGCTTTCTATTCAACAACCATCTGGATTTGAGACAACAGTGTGTCAGCCCAGTGAGAATCAAGTTATTCCCAACATTTCACTCCATATTTGGAAAGCGATTTAGGAAAAATGCCTGCACTGATATTTTCTCTCAGTTGAATTTTAAAACTGTCACAATAGCTGATAGCATGACAGCAGTCTGGAGGCTCCGGTAATGCTGACGTTACCCAACGGTCAGCAGTTTTTACACTGCGTTGTCCTTTTCAAAGCACTTTCTTCTTCTGGTGTTGAATAAAACAACTCATCACCAGCTCCAATTAGCGACTAGCGTTATGTCTTACAGTGAAAATAGTCTTTTTTTGAGTAGAGCATCTGTTTTGAGTACAGAAGAACAGCAGCCTATTAAAACACAGTGGAATCATTTTTACTGGAAATAGGGCTTTGATCAATCCCCTGATGCATCTACTGATACTTTGATTAAACAATTAAGTCATAAAATGCCATAAAACCATAACAATGTTTTATTAATTTCACAGGCTTCTGTTCAGCAGGTACAGCCTCACTCTATATTTGGCACCTGGTCGTGCTGCTGCAGAACCGTCTTTTTCTGCTAAACTAAGCTAAGTTAACAGACTCCCAGCTTCGTATTCAGTGTACAGGCGTGGGAGTGATATCAAAGACAGAAAGCAAGAAAGCAAATAAACATATTTCCCAAAAAGGTGAAGTGGACCAAGTGACTTGGAGGCTTGTTGAGATGGAGACTGACATGTTAAAGTGCTGTCCCAGCAACAGGATGTCAGGTTTGGCTCCTGTTTACTGTCTGAAGTGATTAACTTGTGTTAGTGTGCGCTTTATACTTTGTGCAGTAGTTGATGATGATGGATGGACACAGCCATTCACCTACAGTACATCCTCCTTGTGTTTGCTGCCTCAGCTAATGCAAGATTCAGACGTTTGTTACCCTTTTAGTCCATCATGGTTAATCCTAGTTTGAAGCCTTGATGCAACAGATGTAGATCAGAAGTGCTCACCCATCACTTTAGCCTTCTCTGATTGGTCATTGTAAGAAGATAAAAAGTAGGGCCAGGACTGTGGCTAAACCTTTGATTTGCTGCATTTTCAGGGATGCAGAAGGATGATAAATGTCCGTCATTGCACAATCTGACATGTCTCAAAATTGATATCGTACAGTCTGACACTGAAGTTTGTGTTGGGCCCCTCTCACACAGTGTAACTGCAATAAACCAGCAGGGTGTCTGTTATCTCACAGTTTATATCGGCCTTTGTGTTTGTTTTAAGTACGTTCAGTATTTGTTGTGCACTCGATGCTCGGAGGCGACCTGAAGCTGACACCTCAACACTCTGTGCCTTCTATAAGTATCGTTCAAGTTGAGCTGAGTGCACAGGAAGTGTAGCATGAGCCGGTGACTCCCAAAGGAGCGTCCAACAGCTGTAACCTAAAGGAGCTGCCATCTTTGGAAGTGTAGAGTGTCTCACAAACTGCCAGAGCGGTCGGAGGGGGCCAAACGGCCGAGGGCTCAGACTGGAGTTATTTTCAAATGCTATCAGTCAGCCGCACCCCCATCCTCTCTTGTTGCTGTCTTTTCCTGTCCTTCCTTGTGAGAGTGGTCGTGGTTTACAGCCTGCCCCCCTCTGTGATTGATCTGTCTTCCTCTGGCTCTGTGGAATTCCATTGAGGAACGTTCGGGATGGTTGGAATTCCAGCCAAAGTGTATGCGTGGGTTAGCAGCGGGGGCCGTGTGTCCCCATCATCCAGGGCTCATTATCACGCAGGCCAACCGCTGCTTGCCCTCACACACTGAAGCTTTTTGCATGCACACTTTTCAGGGCAGTCAGTGTATTTCTATACCCGCCCACTGCTCTGCAAATCTTTCTGTCAGCATGATTTTTCCTTTCCTTGCTCCTAAACTGACATGAACATGACGTGCATGACAAGACTGTTTGCATGCTTGTATTGGGCGTGGCAGAAACTGGGAGCACTGTCTTCCTCAGCTGTTCTCTTCTCACTCTCACTTCATGAGAAAATATGACAATCATGCACGTAACAGTGAAGCCAGTTATTCTCCTTCTTTGTCCTCACTGGGTTCAGCAGGAACAAGGAGTGTCCCGGCACAGCCACCCATCTCCTGTGGCCTCCCTCTGGCCTTTTGCTGCGTACTTGAGCTCATGTGCTGCAAATCACTGGGAATGATATGTGTGGCTGCTTTTAATTAACCCACACTGCCTACCACAGTATGCAAGTTTAATGCTGAGCTCAGCAGCAATGAAGGAAAAGAGTCTGTAGCTGAGTTATGCAACATAATGTGGAGAAAGTCTGAAACTTGATCTTATTTGATCACTCAAGTATACATTTACATAAGGAGTGAAGACTATTTCCACTTCATGATACGTGTTCAGATTCAAGGCTATACATCAACCAGCTGTTACATGTAAGTATGTGTTGATGCATCAGTATAAAAGCTACAATATCATATACAGTATCTGTGCAGGCCTGCACACTCCTAAATAGGAATGACAAGGCGGATTCATTTGTTTTTGATGTGCACTGAAGACATTTGTGTTGAATTTCAGACAGAATTTGAGCTTTTGTTTTATCTTGTTCACCTCAGTACGTGAAACAACAACTTTTGTATCGGATGACCCACATTTTAAGTGAGCAAAAGTATTCTTTTTGTGTTTCTTATTACACAGGGGTGTCCTGTAAATGTGTCATAACTGGCGCTATGTGACAAGTCTTGGTTTTAGCCTTGGGTTTTACCTATGAACACTGTATTTGTTTTTAATAAGGGATAAATCAGCCTGAAATCCTGAGAGGTGTGTATGGGAGAAAAGCTGCCATTTTGAGTCTGAGTAAAGAGGGATAATTAATCCGAGCTGTTGCACAGACATTGGGCATAGCCAAGACAACAATTTGGAATGACTTAAAAAAGAAAGAAATAACTGGTGCACTGAGCAACACGTACAGAACGGGTCAACTAAAGAAAACGGCAGCTGATGACGGACGTCTTGTGAGAGCTGTGATAATAAACCCAGTGAACACAAAACAGCAGACAGACACAGGTAGATCTGCTGGAGCAGCTAGATATTTCCCTCAGGAGATGGTGACGACCAAAATGGAGCTCGAAGTAGTGGATGCAGAAAAAACACAACGTGTGTTACTCTTTCAGTGTATGAAAAGACAACAACAAGGTGATGACATGTCAAAAAAATACAGCTAATCTCACATTAACTACATGTTGATGCAGATATTTTGTGCTTAATCTTTGAATTGCAGGAATGTTTTTGATTCCTGAATTAATTTACCTACTGTTTGGTCACTTGCATCATGATACATTATCATAGAAAAGTTGAAATTATATTTTCATAGATTTAGCTGACCAACAGGCCAAAAACCAAAGATATTCAATTTACCTCCGTGGATGACTAAGAAAACCAGAAAATCCTCATGTTTTAGAAATTGGAATCAGTGCATTTTTTGCTGATGAATTTCTTGTGACAGACTTAATCCATCGACGACTAATTGTTTGACTTAGATTTATTATTATTTCCATCTTCACTTAATATTATGGTACAAAGCAGAGAACTTGCTCATTCTTGCCTGCCAAATAGATTACATAATCCTCTGCCCCTGTGACCCCCACCACCTCCTCTCTGTTCCTTTCTTACACCTCTGTTTACTCTTCTCTCTTTGTCATTCCTTCTCGGTCAGTAGCAGCAGGCTTGGAGCAGTGCAGCCGTGCAAACACTGAATCCAGCATTCCTGTTAGCTGAGACATATCATTGTACATGTTGCA
This sequence comes from Sandelia bainsii, assembly GCA_032362345.1. NCBI lineage: Eukaryota > Metazoa > Chordata > Actinopteri > Anabantiformes > Anabantidae > Sandelia > Sandelia bainsii. The sequence goes on along the minus strand of JAUMHL010000012.1, from coordinate 18,569,234 downwards.
CTGTGCTGCACGTCAGTTTGATTTGGACGTTCGTCCGTTGGAACACCTGCATCACCCCCACAACATGCAGCACGCCTGTACCTGCCTCTTATGACCTGCTGTGCTTCACATACAAATCTGAACCTGCAGCTCGTGTTGTCTTTGCTGGGACGTACGACGCATATTACACATTCGGCTTTTTTTTAAACACACTGCATGTGTAAAAAATGAGTGAATATCATGCTTTTGCCTCATCAGGAAGTTTAATTTATTTTCCCTGTGGAAATGCAAAACAGAGTTCCCTAGAAAGGACTTTTACCTCAGGTAAAAGTTACTGGAAAAGAAAAGTACAGTACAGTTGGAGTTGTGCAGACTTGCTGATCTCTTTCTGAGAGCTTTCCAGTTTTCTGGGTGCTTGTTATGGACCTGTTAGCAGAGAGCTGGTTCCCAGCTACTGTTGTTGTCTGTGTAAATGCATGTAGGAGGGGCTCAAAGTGACATTTTAGTGCAACAAAGCTGCTTTGGAAAGTGGAGACCGGGAAGCAGGCAACCAGAGGCCACTAGTGTAGGGCCTCATAGCACAGCACTGTCACACCCTGCGCTGTTTGAACAAACCAGGACACACTGGAGTGCATACGTGTGCATGATATGCCTTCAGGACAACTTTCTGAACGACCGCTCCGTCCACAGCTAAATGTGTTGTATGCTTTTGGCAGTCAGCAATGTGAGAAATTCCAGTTATTCCTCTGGCGCTGTTCCACTTCTTTTGAAGAGACACACCTTCAGTTTTCTGTTAATAGCATGTTGTGGCATAAGAGGGCGGTGCACGGTGCAGTGACCGAAAATATTACCTCAGAGCTCTGTGTGTCAGCTGCTCAGAGCGTCACACGCATGTATCCGAGCGTTTGCAGCAAAATAAACATTTGGGATGCATAACCACTACCTCTCCTCCTAGAGTCACCTTTGTCAGAACAGGTCTGCGTGTACCTTTTCACTGCTCTGAGCTCTGACTGGGTTCAGCTGCCACAAGCCAGACTGAGGAGGTTTGAGCCAGATGCTGTGTGCAGAAAAGGCAGCCGCTCACACAAGTGCACACGCACACAGTCACATCCTCAGGAACGCTGTGACACCCCGTTAACGAGGCGCCCGACCGTTAAACTGTCACCTGCAGCACCTGCAGATGGAGCGAGCACACCTGGGCTGCCAGACCTCCTCCTCCTCCTCCTCCTCATCTTCTTCTTCATCTCACTCTGAGCGCCTGTTTCATTCAATTAGGATCTGGAGTCACTTACCCCATCCAGTCGTAAGTGTCGATGACAAGATGGAGCTTCTGCAGTTGCTACATCAAGAGGAAATGTAATAACGTGGCTGGGATGTGATTCTGTGCTGGTTGTCGTTTAGATGTGATTTGACCCTGGCTGTAACCGAGAGCGATGGCGGCTGCAGGACATTTGAGTCATTTAGTGTCAGTGGGAGTTTTTAAGTCCGGATAGAAGCAGTGAATCAGTGAATCTTTCTGGAGTGCAGATACTTTTTTGTCAGTTGTTTAGCACAGATCTGCCACTCTGAACGTTGTCAAGGTTCAACTGAAGTTTATGTTGCTTTAAATAGTTTTGATCAGTTTTGCAGTAGCGCTCACTTCAGTTGTGGAAAACAAATAGAAAGTGCACACATTTGATCAGGTGAACTGGATCTGCTGTTGCTAAAGGGGGAGAAAGAGAGTAAAAGGTTGGCCAGGATGTAGTCTGATCAACTGATCTCTCATCCTGAGCTATGTTAAGAAGTTAAGTATGCTTTCATCTCCTGGTACGCTCAGCTGCCAGCAAAACATCCTCTCTGGAGTCTCACCAGTCTGCTCTCTCCTGCTTTTACATCAGTCAGACATAAGTTTGCACAAATACCGAGATGTTGTTAGAGGTGGAGGATTAAACTAGAGCTGAAATAGTGAGTTGATTAGTTAATTTATCTGCAACAAGAAATGTTAAGTTTTGCTGTTGCACCTTTTGAAATGTGAGGATTTGCTGCTGTGTTTTGTTTGATGTCATTGTAATTTGAGTATATTTGACTTCAGAACTTTTAGTCAGACAAAATAAGTCATTTGAAGATGTCACCTTGGGCTTTGGGAAGTTGTGATGTACATTTTTACTAATTATTAACTAATTCTAATAATTAATTAGTGTTTTGATTAACCTGGCATTTTCTTGATGATCAGTTGTCTGTAAAATTGTTAATTTGTCTGAAAACTGTGAAAAGTGTTCATCACAGTCTTCCCCAATCCAAGGTGACGTCTTTAAATGTCTCGTTTTTCACTTTCTAACATAAAAGAAAACCAGTGAGTATTCACATCAATAAGCTGGAACTAGTGAATTTCTATTCATTTGAAAAGTGTTGTTTCATTTTCTGGTGATCATGTCATTGATTAATTCGCACATAGTTTCAGCTCTAAATCTATTCAGAACTCAAACTTCAGTTAAATATCACATAGTTTATAGATATTGTTGTATAAAATATTTGAATGTTCAATAAATGTCAAATGATTTAGATTTGCACATAAGTCAAGTACTGTCACACTCAGATCCTAATTGATTTTAGGTCGACAATTGAAATATCCATTTAACAATTTAAATAATTGATTAATAGTTTAAGTCCCTAATTGAGCAAAAATAACTCTCACAGAGGTCCAAAGAAATTCCTGTTCCACTTTATCAAATGTGACTATTTTCCGCTTTTTCTCAAATCTAAACTTTTATTTTTTTTCTGGAACATTCTCACAACTTTTCTATAAAAAAGATCATTGCAGCCCTATTTGGTTATTGTTGATTATTACAGTAAACAGATTAATCATTTATTGGTAATATAACAAGACAGAAATGTCTTTTATTGAGAAATCAGCTGAATTTGATACTTGACCAATTAAAGTACTTCATCACATCACGAACACTTTGATGGCAACAATACTGTGACATTTGAAAGTGGAGACGAGTTTATATCATGATAAATATTAATATCACTGCAGGTCTAACCTGCAAATATCTGATGATGGCTGTGTTTGTGTTACAGGAAAGAAGAAGCCGGCGCTCAAGCTCTCCAGGGAGGTGTTTGAGCAGCCTCCTGCTGCAGTGTAAGACTCTTCACTATGTTATATTTACTTGCATCAACGTGTATATCACTGCAAATGCTGCTCTGCACATCGTGCACTGGTGTAGACGTGACTGATTTGTACCCAAAAATCAAAATGTTGATGTGATGTTCCTGCTCTCACATTCAGGATTCTCACTATGGGAACATCAGCTTGTCCTGGGTATCGTAACTTGAACACAAATATGAAAATTAACTTCTTCATATCACACTCCTGATACGAGACATAATTCCTTCAGCAGATTAATTAGTACGTTTTGTTTCCCGTCACTTCGTTAACGTGAGGCTCAGACTGCAGCTGCCTGTGTGAACTTATTCTGAGCTGCAGAAAAACTAAATGTTGAGTTTGTTTAAAAGTGAATCATCGTCATTAAGGACCCTGCAGCAGCAGCAGAGGCGTTTTGGTTTCAAGCCAACTTCATGTGAAATGTCAGACGTTCAACCATATCACACATTCTGTGTGTCTCTGGGCTGTATTTTATTATTCGCTATATTAAAATGGGATTTTTGTAGATTTTTATGTATTGTTAATTATTTCAAACTTGTTGGATTTAATTTATTTGTTTATTTTACAATTAGTTTTTCTTTAATTTATTTTACATCTTTATTTTTATTATTTTATTATATTTATTTTAATGCTTTGAAAAAGTTTAGTTAATTTAAGTTAATTTTTTAGTTAATTTAATTTCATTTACCTCAGTGTGAGCAGTGTTAGTGAATAGATGTTGTTGCGCTCTTGATGAGCAAACCCTTCTGCTGATGATGACCATGAGATGCGATAGAAAGCGCCAGAAAAGCTCGAGTTATGTCTTTTTTTTTAAGCTAAGTTGAAAAAAACCCCATTCATAGCTCAGTAAAAAACTAATCAGAAATCAAACTATTAAGTATCTATTTTTGTCATTTTTTCGTGCAGTAGACTACATGTACTCTTCTCCTCAGACTGGAGAACAAACTTCCATTTTCACTGACAAACAGATTTATAATAATAAAACTTTTGCATGACATCTTCTGCAGTTTTCACCCCTACGACATTTACTTTCTTTGCTTTACTCTGTTGTTGTTTCATCCTCTCATGTAAAATTTAAACAGCTTATATGTAATAAAACATCTGTCGGTGTGTTTCAGACCCCCCAGGGATTTGGATTCAAAAGCCTGCGTAACCATCGGAGAGAAGGTAATTTTATATCTTTGGCTTGTTTTTTAATTTTCCTTTCATCTTTGCGCTTTCTCCAAACCAGTTCGAGGTTTATGTTTTTCACTTACCACAGACTCTTACGTAACTCTTCACTGTTTACCTTTTTTCCTTCTCCCAGTGTATTTTTGATTGAGTAATCCTTCACTCTCAGTCTACAGAGGTCAACTTAATAAAGGCTCTGTTCGCTGTAACTAATGCTCCGTTGAACATTACAGCCGGAATGAACACTTGTGATTGTGGGGACACTGGAATGCCTTTTATTGCCCATCGGGCAGTAAAAATATTTATTTTAAAGTCATCAAATAAGTGGAATTTTCCACTGGCAGAAGTTTCTGCTTTTTCTCTGCTCCAGTTGGCCAGAAGTCAAAGCAAAAGATCTTTTTCTTTCTTTGCTTTAATCATTTAAAAAAAGATGTTTTGCCTCTTGCTACACGGTGAGAGAGTCACAGTTTAATGGTTCAAACTTCAGTGGGAGCTGCGCATTTTCTTTAAAGCAGAGATGTGAGATACCAGTAACTCAGTCGGTTTTGCGTTGTTGTGTTTGTCCGGAGCAGAATTTCGAGGTGAAGGCAGATGACCTGGAGCAGATCTGCGAGCTCGGCCGAGGAGCGTACGGCGTGGTGGACAAGATGAAGCACGTGCCCAGTGGTCTCATCATGGCTGTCAAGGTGGGTGAAGGAAGCATAAACCGACTCCCTCATATTCAGGACAACATTTTGGATGCTCTCATAGATAAACCGGTTCCGTTCAGTCGGTATCTGCCACGTATTGTCTTTTGGTTCGGTTTATTTTAGCTGGTGTGAAATAAAAGCAGTCCAGCTACTGGACTGTGTGAGAATATATCTGTGATTTAACATGAATTTCAGAGAGATGTTGGGTCAGTCAGCAGAGGGGCTGGGGGTTTTACGTTATTGGGCACCATTGAGCAATTTTAAAACACGGATGACTTACAGTCTGAGCTGTCCCTGAACACCTCATACAAAGCGCATCAGAGCTGCAGCTCACAGATAAATCGAACTATGTTTTCTGCAGTGTTCATTTCTTAATGAAAATCCCACAGAATAAGGTAAGTGACTGGTTACCTCTGCTGTCACATGGAGGTTTTGCTTTGCCTGAACATTTTCTAGATCTTCCAGATCTTATCTTGACTTTCCACAGTTTGGATATCCCTCTCTGCTCTGTACGTACCAGTCAGTTTCACTTTCATTTCCTGAGTCATGAATTACAGGAGCTCGTGCTGGATGAATGTTACCACAAGGTTTGAGGAGTCAGAGGATTTAAAAGCTCTGAAGTTGTCATTAGCTGACAGTTTCTAATGGACAGATGTAATACTGTATTAATCCCAAACGGAAACTGTAGTGTTACAGCAGCCACTCCACATATATCTCAAAATAGTGAGATAAATATATAGAATTAAAAAAAGAATACAGATTATAGCATGTGCTGAACATTACTGTAAATGTGGTAAATACTCAGCTGTACAATAAGGTGCCATCAGGTCCATGGACTTTTTTATTTTATCATCTATGAACCATAATCCAGCTGAATCTCTAATCTAAGGGACAAGGCCAAAAAACAGCATAGACTGGCCGTGACCTTCAGGCCCTCAGGCAGCACTACATAAAAAACAGACTCAGTTCGGTGTTGGAAATCATTGCATGGGCTCAGGAACGCTTCTGAAAACCATTGTCACAAACACACTTTGTGACTGCTTTCACCAAATGCAACTTAAAACTCTACCATACAAAGAAAAATATAAACGAGATCCAGAAAGGCTGCAGCCTTCTCTGAGCTCATTTAAGACAGTCTGAGGTCATGTGGAAAACTGTCCTGTGGTCTGATGAGTCAAAGTTTGAAATTCTCTTTGGAAATCATAAAAGATGATCATAAAGAGGAGCAGGACCATCCTCGCTACAGTGCCCAACTTTTGTGAGGGTATCGCTGGCAGCAAATTCCAAATGAGCATAAGTTTTTCAAAAGATTGTCAAAATTCTCACTGCCAACATTTGATATGTTACATTTGTACTTTTCTCACATCAAATGTTGGGTTTAAATAATTCGCAAAAGATTGTGTTCTGCTTTTATTTACGTTTTATACAGCTTCCAACTTTTTATGGGAACAGGTTTGTATGTTGAAAACATCAACACCGGCCGGTCAGCATAGTTCTTTTTGTTTTCCCACTGTACCCGCTCCCACCAGCTAAAATATCATTAACATTTTGATGACTCTTTATTATCTATTGAAAATCAACAGTTAACCACAGTTTTTCTTCACATTTTCCAAACTGCTGTGAACAAAAGAGAAGAAAAACAGTAAGATGTTGGAGTTAGAATGAACAATGCATCATTTCATGCGTCTCTTGTTCTGAACATGTTTCTTTTTGTTTTGTCTCAGCGGATTCGGGCCACAGTGAACACTCAGGAGCAGAAGAGGCTGCTCATGGACCTGGACATCTCTATGAGGACCGTGGACTGTTTCTACACAGTCACCTTCTATGGAGCACTATTCAGAGAGGTAACATGATGTAACATGGTTAATGATGGAGCTGATTTCAAACATGTCACGTAGTGACGTCTGGTTCATCTGATAATTAGGGATGTAACAATTCTCCACATCCGTGGTTTGGTACATACCATGGTTTTTGGTTTTTTTGTTTGTTTTGATGAATGGCTTTATTAACTCACCTACACTCTGCACTGTCCCTTAAAGTCCTCACAACATGGATGTACCGTCCCTGAATGCATCACAACATGAATAATCTACACTCTGAACTGTCCCTGAATACCTCACAAGCCCAGATGACCTATACCCTTTGTTGTCCCTGAACGCCTCACAACACAGATGTACTGTCCCTGAAAATTCTCAACAGAAACTCACGCTTCACCTTCTATCACACTCAGTTATTAACGTAAAACCCCTTAAAGTCATAAGTCAAAATATCAGATTTCTGTGATATGGTATTGAATTTGCAGGCGTGAGGGAACTGCTGGTTGTGGTGGTGGTTTCAGAGCTGTTACACCCCTGATAATAACACATCAGTGTTTATCACTGTGGGTACAGCTGCAGAAAGTAACTAGTAACTAAAGCTGTTGATGTTACCATCAATGTAGTATAGTAAGAACTCCAGTATTTCCCACCTCTGACCACATTATAAAAAAAAGAAAGAAAAATGGCACAAGATAACAAAATAGATAAATAATTAAAAAAATGCATGTTATTCATGCAGCTTTTTTCTTTTCTCATGTTTGCCGATAATAGTGAGGTGATTCCAGCTAATAACATCCAAATGATCGTAATTCCAGCATTCATTGTTGACATGCTGCGAAACTCATCCCGGCACTGAGCTCTAATGACAAACAGGCCGTTGATGAAAAAAACCTCTGAAGATTTTTGGCTGCAGATCGCTTCCTGCAACAGTGACTGGATGTTCAGGATTTCCTCACCGTGACTGAAACACTGGAAAAATCAGTCGCTTCCTGTCTGATTGGAATCCAGCCGGTTGCTTTGTTGCTGTTTTTCCTGGTCTTTTTCCAAACCTGACTGTCTGTTGCCAGGGCGATGTCTGGATCTGCATGGAGCTGATGGACACCTCCCTCGATAAGTTCTACAAGCAGGTGATCGAGAAGGGCATGACCATCCCCGAGGACATCCTGGGAAAGATCGCCGTCTCGGTGGGTTCCCTCTAAATGCAAAAACTATGTCCGCTCATGTTAAGTCTAATGACAGATGGTTGTGCAGCTCTCATTTGTTTATTAATGCACTTTGTTATTACAGATAGTGAAAGCTTTGGAGCATCTGCACAGCAATCTGCAAGTCATACACAGAGGTAAGAGCCTGAGTGGAAACCCATTAAACCTCTCAGAGATGGTGTCAATATCCTCTTCTGTGATGTATCATCACTCAGCTGCACCGAGCTGCTGTCTTTCTTTTTCTGCTCGATTTAGCTCTGATTAAAGGACCAGACTAGTATTTTTCATGGCTGTGACAAACATACTGACATCAAAGAACTAGAGACAGACTGCTGCATCGCCACACGTCGCCTTCGTCTGGGCCAAAACGGCACTAGGAAATAACTCTCTGCACCAGCAGATGGTGGTAGTCTCTATTTGTCATTTAAAAAAGGAAACAGAAGAAGACCTAGGACTGCAGATATACGTATAAACTGTAGACCATGCAGCACTTGGCAGCATTTCCTTACTGTTTTCACACCACTCTCGCTCACAGATGGTTTATGGCTTCTTCTAACAAGAAGTTGTTAATGGCTCGTGGGTCCGTTTCTCCTTTTGTTTAGCGATTTGCTGAACAGCCAATCAGAGTGGTCGCTCTCACCTCTGAGTTCATACCGAATCGCCCAACTAGTGCCAACAATGCAAACACACCACAAAAATTAGACTGACAAACGTTCCCAACGGCCCGACTGTTGGCTTGGTGCGCCCCGGTCTTAAATCCCTAAGATAAATATCACTTGTCCCTCTTCTCTGAGCTGTTAGGCAGCCATTAATTTTTTGTATGATTTTTAGCAGAGTTGAGTTGTGCAGTGAATCACAGCGAGCATAAAGTCTGCATGCACTTAATACAACCTAATAAACACAATAAAAACCAACTCATCACCCAGGATGAACAGTTCATACAGAAGAGACACTAAATTATCACCAACAGGACATTAAGACAAATACTGTTAAACAATCACAATTTGTAATGAAAGTGTTTTTGTTTTTTTTGCTGTTTCAAATCTGCATAATTATGTATATATAGATTCTTTGGTGATCTCATCACTGTATTTCTGATTACACTCAGTGGAGGGAAGGTGGATCTCTGTCTGACAGGTAACCAGTCCTGGCTTGTTATGCATGTTTCTTACATTTAGTTTGTACGAACACAACAAAAGACAACGTGCAGATTTGTTTTTTAGCTCTTTCACCAAAGCAAAGTTACATTTTTGAGTGTACATGCACAGCAGTGCAAAAAATGTCCCCTGACTCTGAAGTTTCTCTCAGCTCTGCAGGGTGCTTTAGAGTCTTTCAGCTCTTTGTTTTGGTTTTATGACGCATGTGCAGTTCGGTTTCTTTCTCAGCACTCTCTTTGAGTTGTTTCCAGCAGCAGTTTGGAGCAACAAAGCTCTGATAAAATCTCAGTATGCTACCTGGCCAGCATCAAACAGTAGATGTGCAGTTTTAGCAACCAGCTGGAGAATATAGTTGAACATTAAGCAGCTATTTAAGCCAGATGTTTCCCTCAGGAGTTGGTAGAGACCACATACAGAGCTATGGCACAGAGTTCGTTACACACACATTTTAGATTCTGCTGGTATCTGCCACCATTCACAATAAGAATGTCATACAGTTACAGTATGTCAATAATGTGTTTAAACTACGAGGTTAGCAGTATTTAAAAAATTCAAATTCAAAGTGAAAATAAAGATGAGCAGAAAAATAAAATGCCCACATTGTCTGACAATTTTCAGACTTATGACTTATGACCCAACAACTGCTGATATCATATTATACTGTCAGATCTCAGGAAGTGGTTTAAGGACAGTGTATCATAACAGGTAGAAGTGGACAAAACTACAAAAATAAACAAATTGTGTACTATATAGAAACAAATGGCTTTGTGAAATGATAGAAAAGTTACTTCCTTCATTAAAAATTGCGCAACACTTTGTGCAACAATTTGAAAATGGTCTGCAGACATTTTACCCGTTCATGATTTGTAGTCGAGCAGCTAGAACTTTAATGACCATAACATTGTGACTATAAAGAGTAAACACTTCCTGCGTCAAACCTCTGTGGCACGGCTGTGACCACTGTGTGGCTCTTATTGCATCAAAGCAGCTTCTACTCATTTAGAAACTGATTAAAATAAAGTGACACAGTCGGTCTGTACCACTGACCGCAGCGCCAGCCTCGTGGCTGCGACTGCAGCCTTTGGAGACAAACCAGCATCTGCACCAGTGGCTGCACAAAACACTTTGTCTTTGTCTTTTGTGTCGTAGATGTGAAGCCCTCCAACGTGCTGATCAACACTCAGGGCCAGGTGAAGATGTGTGACTTTGGCATCAGCGGCTACCTGGTTGACTCCGTGGCTAAAACCATGGACGCTGGCTGCAAACCCTACATGGCGGTAAGCGGGAAAAGTGGAGCAGAGTGCAAGTGAAAGATGCTTCATGAAAGAAACATCTCTGCTTGTTGTTGTGGAGTCACAACTTTAAATAATCTACACATTTAATGAGCCTGGTTATGTTTTAGTGGGTTTTGTGTGTACAAGAAATTATGGTTGACAGAGGTGGTCGTCCTTGACAAAACATCACATCATCTGACTTTCTGTGCCGCAGCCGGAGAGGATCAACCCCGAGACGAACCAGAAAGGATACAACGTCAAATCGGACATCTGGAGTTTAGGAATAACGATGGTAAATCAGCTTTTTTTTAAATTCAGTTTGTGTTTATAGTGGAAAACTTTTCACCTCACTCACCCTCATGTAGACATTGAATGTCCTTCATTTCTTCAGGTTTTGTAAAATTATTTCTGAGGAGTAGCCAAAGTAGTGTCTAGACATGTTTAAATATTCATAGATTTCTCATTTGCACATTTGCAACTCAGAACATTTAGTAATTAGCATTTTGGTGTCAAGGATTCAGCAGTCTATGGCAGTTTCCCATCATTTGAACGTGGCTCATCTATGTTCCAGCACAAGTCTGATTTGAATTGTAACCAGAGCTGAGTGTTTGGTGTGTAGAGGAGAGAGAGTTTCTACATGGTAGAGGTGAAGAGGACTGAGCTGATTCATCAATCAGTGTGTTGAACAAAACACTTGGGCTGATTTTTGGAGCACTCGTTCCTCCTGAGGAAACGCACTCGTGAGCCACCTAGACGAGAAGTGAAGCAGCTGATGACCTTTGAATCAGTTGGTCTGGTGTGAAGGGTGTAAAACAAAGCAGTTATCATTAGCGTCCTGGGCTTTGCAGTAGCATTGAAAACGGGAGCAGACAGATATTTTGCCATGAGTCAGTTTACTTGTGGACTTTGTGCAGAATCCCAGGTGCATCTTATGTAAATAAAATGTCCAAACATTTCCTAAAATATTGAAAAGGTCTGTCTCACAGACCAAGGTAAGAACCCAAAAATATTCAGTTAACTCTCACATATCACAGAGAAGAACTTCGTGCTCCACAGTGTTTCCTTTGCTTCTTCACTTTCATTAGTGTATCACAGATATGACCTGTGATTATGGTCAGACTAGGAGTGATGTGTGGTGCATGCTGGGTGAGGTTCTCCACAGTGAACATTAAGTTTCCCAAGATACCTGCTATGAAAGTAAAACCCTGACCCCAACCCCATAAAATGCACCTTTAATTCCTTTTTCCAAGTGAACGAGGTCACAGAAAAAGGTGGTGGAGGTGGTCGATATTTGCCGGAAGCAGAAGTCGACCTGTAAGACAAAGATGGTTAAAGAGTTAAAGAGATTAAGTTCTAGAAGGTGAAATGTTCACCACCTTGTTGTCAGTCTGTACACAGGCCCCTTTAATTTCGTGTTCAAATAATACATTTTAATAAAAAAATAATAACTTTTTAGTGCTACACAGTATTTTTTGTAACCAGCGGTTTGAAGCTTTGAGTGGAGTTTTTGCAAACTACAGAGTTTGGATGTTTTTCAGTGAACAAACTGTGGTGTGTTTTATCATGTTTGCTGGTAATTCTTCTAAAATCTAAAACATGAAATTTTATTTGACTTCTTAATTACCTGCATGTATTTATCTAAAATCATAATGAAATCAACGTTATTTGATTATTAATTTAAGGAAACCATTTCTATCTATGGCTCGTGTTTGGGGTTTGACTGTAAAACGTCATATTCATCATGTTCCAGTGAAGTCAGGACAGGAGTAAGATCAACTTTTGCACGTTTGGACTTAAAGTGCTTTGACAAGCATTTGAGACCAATTTTAAACTAGTTTTGAAGAATCTGTAATACTGAGTGAAGGAATAACTGATCAGAGGTACAGACTGAAGCTCCACCTGCCGTATTGTACATTCTTTTCTTTTTTTTAAATGAACGAAGTGGTTTCTTATTCTTATGATCAGAAAGGTCAGTGTGCTGTGTTTCTGCGGACAAACTTAAGAGACCTCTGCAGCTCTCTGACATTTAAGAGCAATTTTAAGTCAAAACAGGTTTGATTGATAGTGTTGTGTTGGAGTGAAGTGAAGATTTTATCTTTGGCTTAAAACTACAATATGCAGCTATTGGGAATAAAGACTGACAATTTATCAGAATATGAACTTCTACGTTGTTCTAAATTGTTAAAATATGCAGCAGTGATATTAGTTTTTATGATGTTTATTGGTTCATTTTGACTGAATTTGTGAAGAAAATCAGATCAGACCCTGTAGGAATGGTTCCTTTGGTCAATCAAGTCTTTTGTTGCGCGAAGACTTAACACGTGACATTTATCATTTAAGAAAACGAGAATTTACTTACTGAAAAAACAAAGAGTGTTAATGTGATGCTTAATTTTGTCCACTTCTTAACATCCAAAGTGCCAAAAGTAACGTATGTTGACTGCAGTATGTGCCAGCTCTGCTTTTTTAGGGAGCGTGTAAGTGTGAAGACGTAGTGTTGTTCTGATTTCTAATGCTTTTATCAGGCTGTTAATGCAATGCATGCAGTTCACATGAACGTCAGCGGGTTGTGCAGTATTTCTTATCGTTCTTATCATAAACCTGTCTTTCTCCCTCTGTGCGGCACAGATCGAGCTCGCCATCCTGCGCTTCCCCTACGACTCGTGGGGCACGCCCTTCCAGCAGCTGAAGCAGGTGGTGGAAGAACCTTCGCCCCAGCTTCCCGCTGATCAGTTCTCGCCAGAGTTTGTGGACTTCACCTCTCTGTGGTACGTCTACTTTTGTCCTATTTGCCGACCGGGCAGAACAACCTCTCTGAAAACATTCAGTTCCACATTTTTTCATTGTCTTCACACAACAATCGCCCACTCATGGCTGAAGACAAGAAGCCAGCAGAGTCGCTGTGCCCTTCAACAAAGCCACAATAAATCAGACAAAAATGTGTATTGATCCCAGCTGAGTGGGCTTCAGTTAGTTTCCCTTTATCAGACTGAGTTGATTATGACATTCTTTGTTGTGGCTGCTGTTGTCAGGCCAAAAGTCTGTTCTGACATTATGTACAAGTTTGTGCCAGAGCTCTCGAGCTCTGCATAGAAAATATCTTAATCTGTTGTGTTGCGCTGTGATGGTTGTGCATGTACATCCCAGAGAAAACTTGGTATCAGGTGACCTACACACAAACACAACATTTCAATATGTGACGAAGCAGTATATAAACGTCATCTAGTTGAGTCCATATGTCCAATCACATCAGTAAATAGATATGTACATGCTCCCAAACTATTTATATGATTTACACAATGAAAAGTATCCAACAATCAAATGTGTGACTCCTTGGACATATAATCCAGTAGATCTATTTATAGCTTTCATCCTTCTGTGACCAACAATTGAGAACTGAGATGAATACTATTTCATCTTGGAAGCATCAGAGGGCTATGTGAAATCATAAAAGCCAAGTGTGAACAGTACGAGACAGATAGAAATGTGATTTTGAAAGGTCTAGCTGCACACGGAGAGTCTTTCCACTGCTGAAATTACACTGTTGTGAGTAAACTGAAAAGAGTGTCCCGTGTCGGCTTCAGTTGTACTGCCACCGCCTTCTGGACTGGCGTAGAGCCCACACTGATTTGCATGTAGCTGAGAAACGGAGACCGATCACAGTCAGATTTGTGATCGGGGGGACACGACGTACGGGGCAACAACTGAAGGAATATTTTCTAAAGTCACTGTATGTGATAATTTGACTGTTACGATGAGAAAACATTCAAAACACCAAAATGATGCTATTTGATGGCACATAGAAATGTAGTGAATAGCTTATTGTCTACTGGTAGTGTTGTAGCTCTAGTTTGAACAGTGACCGAACTCGTAACAAAAACAATATCACAGTTTGGTTCTTGGTAAAAGGATTTGTCAGGTCTGTTGAGAACTATCCGAACAGGTAACGGCACAGAGTTACTGGCAAAAACACACATTTTCATTGTTACATCCAGTATTCTCATTAAAATGTCTGTTTGGCCGTGTCTTTTCTCAGTTGTTGTGACTCGACTCATTCTTGAGTGTTTCCTCTGATTTTATTCCTGGGAAACAAAACAGATGAATCTCAGATCAAATTCTCAGTCTGTGACATTTATTGCTGAAACACAAGCCGAACATTTGAGGCTGGATCCTGATGATCTGTTTCAGACAAGCTGTGGTATCATTGACAACTTACATTTGTATTTGTGAATTAATATTGTTTCTTTTCTTTTTTTTGCTTCTGTAGCTTAAAGAAAGTTTCCAAAGAGCGGCCGACTTACACAGAACTCATGGTGGGTGTTGCGTTTTTTCACTTATTCCTACTTTCATAACTAATTATTGTCTGTTTCAGCAGCTTAGATTCATGCACTTTGTAATAATCTTTGTCTGACACTAGAGGGAGCACTAAGACTATTATTTCCAGTCCAGCCACAGACAGCCGAGATGCTTCAGTGCTCATATCATCTCTCATAATACACAGAACTGATATTCTAATAAAATCTAATTACATTCAAACCAAATTAATTTTATTTTCCTCCTCAGCAACATCCCTTCTTCACCTCCCACGAGGCCAAAGAAACCGACGTGGCTAGCTTTGTGAAAGTGATCTTGGGAGACTGAGGTGTCACACTTGCAGAGGAGGGGGGGGGGCACAATACAACATACAACATACAACAAATACAACAAACACACAAAGAGCACCGATCGCAGCCCCTGTTATGTGCAGGCCCCCCTCCTTTCTCTCCAGAACCCGACAGACGGAGCCCAGAGGAGAATCTGACAAAGCAGATCAGGGAGTTTGTACCTGGCCCGACTTGGCCTCTGTGTCCTCTGTACATTACCTACATGGGGGTGGGTGGAGGAGACAGGTGACTCACACGCAATCTGGAATAATTTAATATGTCTGTATGCAAAAACTCCCTCTTTGTCCCACCTCTGTGCACCACCTACTACTCAGACATCGTTATTAGTCAGCAAGTTGACGTATACACCCCCCCCCCCCCCCGTTTTTTTTTTTTTTTTTTTTTTTTTTTTTTTTTTTTGCTGAATAACAAAAGTGAAAAGAGGTGCAGATTATATAAAAATATGAATGATATAGTGCTATCTATGTATAATCTAAATGTCTGTATACTCCAAGCAAATGTTGCATCAGTTTATTAATTGACTGCATGTACAGAATATATCTACCGGGCTCAGATGGCCAGTGAGGAACCCTTGTAGAGTCCTGTTGTTGAAGACCTGCAGACCTCACTTCAAGGCCCTCTCAGTGGTCAAAAATAGGTACTGCATTTCGACTGCTTTCCCTTGATTACCGTGGAGGTCTACTACACATTTTGGACTCTGGCTGCCTGTCAGTGTGTTTAAGTATGTGTGTAACCTGTTGCATGACGTGTGTGTGTGTGTGTGTTCACAGGGCTGCGCGATTCTGGATAAGGCTACAATATCTCAGTGCTGCCTGGGTAAAAGCAATGCGCATGTTAAAATGTATGACTCTATGCACAGTGCACACACAGCAGCAGATACCCAGTGTGTGAGATTACGTGTGCATCTGTGTCATCTTACATTTAAAGTACTGTGTTTCCAGTACTTTTGAGCTTGGTCACACCAAAATCTCAGAAAGTAGAAAAATTCTTTTCAGCATCATTGATGCAACTTGTTGATTTTGGCAAGACAGGAAGAGGTGTTGCTTGTTCTAACCATTTATTCTGTTAATACAGTCTTTTAAGAGACCCCCCCCACACACACACACAAACACACCCAGATGCATCCCACTCAAGTGATAGGGGACAAAATTCACAGTCCTCCGTCTGTGCAAAAATGTCTTAAATGAATCTGAATATAAGGCTTCAACCATCCAAATTAGTCACATTGAGTGGATATCTTCCAAATGATCAGATTTCGTATTTATCTTACTGTTCTCCACTGCAGCTCTTACCAGCAAGACCTCAACTTTAGAAGATATCCACTTTTATTTGATTAACTCAGACGACAGAAACCCCCATGTTAATTTTACGTATGCATTTGAAATTTTCTTCCCCAGCACTTCCATTGAAAGGGCCTCAGGAAAGGATCAAGTCATGGTCCGTATGAACAGAGGGAATGAGTAAAGAAAGAGAAACCTCGATCATCTGACAGGCAGTTGTCATATTTTAATCAGTAGTCTTACAAAATTGTGAACTTGTCCTTTAAACTCAGTTGCACCTCAACACACAAATTAACACCACTGAAAGCCTTGATTTGGCACAAATGGAATTGATGCTGAATTTACAAAGAAAAAGAAGAAAGTCTGAATGTTGGTGTGACCAGGCACTCAGTGCAGAGATAAACCCGACACAAACAAGTTTATACAACGTGTCATCAAATGATCTAAAGGCAGAGGTCGGGCAAAAGTTACAGGAAATGTCAGGCACAGCCCTCCCTCCAGTTTTATAGTCGATAAGGTGTGTGGCTTGGCGGGATACTGATGCCTTTGACAATATGACTCTCGCTCACAGACGTTACTTTCAGTTACTTTGTCTTGCGGTTCAAATCCAGTCACTCGTGCAGCCCTGCGTGACATTACAAGTGGTGTGTGTTTTGACATTGTGGTCAGTTGTGGGAGTAGATTGCCCATATTCTCTTTGTTGTCTTTACTGAGCCAATCACAACCCTCTCCACTCCTTGTTCCACATGAAAAACTGGATACTACTATTATTATTATTAATATTATATTAATTATTGTTATTATTTAGATCCAGGTTTTTTCCCCAAACATATTTACTGCAGTTTTTCTTATTTATTATAACTGCTGTTTTCCCTCTGAAAACTTGACCGATCCATTAGAGACTTTTCTTGTGTGTTTGTGTGGGCTGTGCTATGTTTTTGTCGTGTTCCTCTTGGCTCAAACACGTAAATGCTTTTAAACGGTAACTTGCAAGCCTTCTATGTGCCTCTCTATACAAAACGACTAAGGAAAATGTGTTGTTCTAAGGATGATGCAGGGATCTCTGCCTCTCCCATCATATCACCTTCCTCTCTCCTCACACTCTGCGTGTCACTTCCTGTTTGCGCTCACCACTTTGTGTTTTTTCTAGTTGTAGATCGAGCTCGATATTGTCCGCACTCATCTCTGTCATTGCCTTGGTTCTTGACTTTTTCTCATGGTGGTTTCTGATGGCAGAAAACGCCGGGCTGCCCGTGTAAAGCTGACACCTTTAGTTGTACAATTACTACTCTAATGTCAAAATGGGAAACTTGAAATAGTGTATGTGGCAGGATGGCAGGCTATTTTCACAGCTGGAGATTCACATCATCATCTTCTTCTATAAATACTGTTGGTTCTCCCTTGATATTTTTCTTAATTTCTTCAGCTGAGTCAATTTCTACCCAGTCTTTTCAGTTGGGATGTTGTTTCACTATTGTTTCGAGGCCCAATCTTTGATGTAAAAGAAGACAAATGAAATCTGCTGTGACTCACGACTTGTTTGTAACTTCTGACCATCAACTTTTAAACCCATGGAAAGCTACCACTATGTAGAACCTTGACATGAATATGAATGTGTCAAATATATGGATGAATTGATTAGGCTCATCATTTTAGTCAATATGGTCATTTTCAGAACATTTTCCATTGCATGGTACATGATCGCCCCATCTTGTACCTCATATGTTGCAAACATTTGAGTCACACTGCTAAAACATGGCAACTGTTTCACCTAAATTCTGACGGTATTTCCCAAATCTTCATAGACTCGTCTAGGTGGTTGGAGTCAAAAACAATCCAGTTTGGTCCTGGAAAACTATAGTTTCAGTCCGTTTCTTGGGAATGAGACCATGAGGATTCAAGAAATACCTTCAAATTTTGGGTGAGTGGGGTAAAAACAAATCCACTGAGTTGGAGACTGTCACCATGCACTACTTTACAGGATCACTGGAGCTTTAGCATTGTGGCTCAAATGTGTGTGTGTGTGTGAGAGGTACAAGCTGTGGCTAGGTGCAGTATACAACTGAAACCTTAAACACATGGTGCCTTGCAGTCCCAACAGTGTAACAAATACTTGAAAACGTTATGTTCAGATTCTTAACAGTTTAAAACCAGAAATAGTCAGGTGGTTTTAAGTTGAGCAGGGTGATAAATGGTTAATATATGGACAAACACTACACAATAGCTTAATTTAAAGTTGCATTAATTGATTTTGTGGTTTGGTGGTGCAACAACAACAAACTATAAGCAAAACATTAACATGTTATCTCCTTATTAAGATGGCACACATGTTGGAAAACAGTTCATGCTTTCTGCATAAGGTGGCGTAAAACCCCAGCAAACCTGTCGCCTCCCTTTTGATTTTCATCACACGCATCACACTAACGTGCGCCTTTTTAGTAAACGTCATTGGTCAGAGAGAGCTACAGCCAAACCGCTTCCTTCTTCGCCTCCTTCCAGTACAGATCAATAATTAGATAACCAACATATTTATAAAGACAACATGATTTTTCAGACAGTTTCAGAGGATCTGCAGAGGAGCTCGCACATGGTCGTCCACAGGAAGCATGTTCCAGACTTTACACTTTCAACAGACACCGAGAATTAGCATTAGGACTCATGTTTCAACAAATTCAGAAAACAAAGTCCAGCCTCGACTCTGGACTTTGTTTTTTGGTATCAACCAACTTTCTGGCTCGTTAGCTGCTAAATGCTCCATGATGCTTTAGGCAGGTAGTTTACAGTAGGTATATCAGAATTTCTCTTTCTAAAAAAGTGTTAATTGATGAGAGGGGTGAGACCAAACCAAAACAGTGCAGTTCTGGGGTCCAAAACCAGACCAATGAGCTGAAAGATGCTAATACACGTAGGGCTGAAGGAGACTGTGATGCTGTTTGATCGATGTATTGATTGATGCAGCTTTAATAAGTTTTCTGCTGTATGAGTAATATTTATAGTAGCAGAAAACAGCTTATAATGGCATTGTAATCAGATTTGTCATCATCATATAATCATCACTAGGTGTGGAATTTTTTCATTTTCAACTGCGTCGCCCTCATGTGGTGATATAATGACGCACACAGAAGTGCACCTCTTCACTGGGATTTTCTGCAAACAAAATCTTATACTATCATTAATTTATGAAAGATTTAAAGTCCTCATAGTCCTTATGTTTTTTATTTCATGACTATAAGAAAAAAACATTAAGGAAACCAGAACTTTTTAGAAAGATGTTGGACTCGAACAGTAAAAATTCCAGGTTCAGTGACTAAACCTTTAAACTACACAATTATTATGGAAATACAGCTGTAATTCACATCGAAACAGTCACAGATTGGGCTTTTAACACTGCTAAATGCTAACATTCAGTACATTCATTGGTTTTCATATGTCCTGGTGTTTTATCATCACTCAAAACGAACACTGTGGGGACTACAGTCCGCACTGTCAATCAACATGGTGACCCTAGAGTTTCCTGTTTTTTAGCAGGCAAACAACCTTCCTTTCACCCTTCACACCATAATTTGCTCCCTGCTTGGCTGAGATCCCACAGTCTTCAGTTTACTGTCCACAAGTCCTTAAAGTTCCCCCTTGCGAACACAAAACCCTCTGCCTCAGGAAGCTTCCCTCTCTCTTTATTTGCTGTACTAAACTGTTACCCTCCCCCATCAGTTCTTCCCATCATGATTACCATTTTCACCACTGCTGCTCATAACGCAGACATCACCTGCTAGATGCATGTGATCTTCATACTTTCCCAGGGTAGGTGACAGACAAAACTCACTGCCAGCCATCAGACAGAAGACATTAAGACTCCCTCAATAGCACATTTCTGTGCTAAAGACGGAAATACACTAGCTCTAATTACTTTCCGCGTTTTATTGCATGATGAAATTAGCAAAATTCAAGTCACACTTTTTCTCAGTTAAATGTTATTTGGATGCAGTGTAGCCCGTCACAGGTCTGTCTCAATCCGTCATTTTCATCCTGCACGCTGTTTTCTTTCCTCTGGAAAAGCCTGAGCGAGTGCCTGAGAGTCTCATGATGAGCAGTCTACCAGAGTCCTGTTTGTTCATCAGATAATCAGCATCATTTTCACTAATTGAGTAAATGTGACCAAAGATGTCTCAGCAGATGGGGAGTCTTTGAGGAGGGGGGGCAGTATGTGCAGACCTCCTGCTGCTCAACGAGCATCCAGGAGAGAACCAGTCAAGACACTGACATCCCAGCTGTTGAAAATAACTTATTTATCAACACGCGCATGGCCTCTTGGCAGTGATTTACGTGTGTGTCGTATATGTTGGTGTTTTAAGTGCCTAACAGTGTGTTTCTCTGGTGTACATTTACATTTAAACACTTTTCCGTCTTTGTGAATGATGCTTAAATGCTGTTTTTGTCCTTTGGTTCCTCTCTGAGACACACTGACAATGCATGTTGCTGTGATGTTTTGCACTGTACTGAGGAGCCATATCACACCGTCAGGAGTTTATTACTGTAAAAAGAAATAGAGGTTATTTAGTCTAGGAGAGGTTGCAGTCTATGTGAACATTATTTGAGTTTAAGCAAGGTGTTCTTGGAAGCCTGTTTGGACTTGTGAGGTTCTTAATGAAAGTGAAATCACAAAACTGTAACTTC
Source organism: Sandelia bainsii (assembly GCA_032362345.1). Taxonomy (NCBI): domain Eukaryota; kingdom Metazoa; phylum Chordata; class Actinopteri; order Anabantiformes; family Anabantidae; genus Sandelia; species Sandelia bainsii. The sequence continues at coordinate 18,548,183 of JAUMHL010000012.1, read as the reverse complement.
TCAAAAAAAGAACTATAATTGTGCATTACCATTTTCGTACCACTTAGGCATAACTCAGACATATAGGAGGGATGCTAAATTTGCTTTATTTGTGAGTTTAATTTCTTTTAACAAACTAAATTAAAACTATACAAATATCACCAATAGCAAGATTTTGTAGCAGAACAAATTTTACTTTCTCCTTGTATTTGTTTAATTCCAGCTTTCCAAATTTGAAGTTTGTCAACGACCTGTCAACAATAAATGGTCAAGTTTGGTAGCACTTCACTTTACAACTTGTTATAATGGGGTAATAGTAGGGTAGTAGTTCAGAAATAACAAGTTAATAGTTGGGTGATGTTAAGGTAATAACACAGTGGGGGTAATATCTTAGTGATAAGAAGGTAATTGGGATTTATGGCCTATACTGCAATCATTGCTTAAGATGGTTTCATGGCGGAGAGCTGTCTGTGTTTGGTTTCCGCATTATTACATAGCTATACCTGCTTATTACTTTAGTAACTACCATAAAAATTTTTTTTTGCAACATTATGATCTCTATTGTGTTGATATTACAAAAATATGACCTGTATTTCATTGCTATTACTGAGATATTACCTTCTTTTACGGTTTAATTACCTAGATATGAACCTGTTATTATCCTGTTATTACAAGCTGTAATGTAAAGGAATACTAGTATTATTATTATTATTATTATTTTAATAATGAATTAGATTAGTATATACTAATGGCAGATCACTATAGATGATTGTAAAGCAGTTCAAGGAAACTTTTAAGAGAATAAAGAAATCAGATCTTTGCAGATTAGAACAAAACTATAAAACTAAAAAATATTTTGCATACAAATTGCAAAAAAGTGGCACTATAAAGATACATATAGTACATAGTATGGAAGTGGGAAAGTGGTACCTACAACAGGATACTGTGTTTTGGCACTACAGTACATTGTGCTGAATATACTGTACGAGCAATTTGGTTTTCTCCTATAGTTTATTTGGAATCAAGAAACATACGACATTTTGGGGTTCATTTGAGAATTTGCAGTATCTGTGTGTGAAATCAATCATGATATTAAACTAATTTATGGTGACGTAGATGATTTTTTCGGAGGAACTTTTCATCCTTTCTAAACCATTTACGAATACTTCAGAGTACTGTTTTCTCTAATGTCAGAGCTGCTCTCAGAACGCCACACTCGCTGTTTATTTCTTCTGTTAAGTTTCTGGTCATAGTTGACTCATGTACAATTTTCAGTAGTAATGAGAAAACAGTCGAGTCCAATCACGTGTCAGGTGGCATTTTCCTGTGTGTGTGCAATTGTGCATCAGTAATCTGGCGAGAGGGCAACGCTAGCTCTGTTCCTGTCTGAGAAGATAATCGAGCAAGTCTCATTGCTCACACAGTCTTTCCTCAGAACTTGCATCAAGAAAAGATGTTTTTCTTTTTGTCTCAGCTTCTCTTACATGCCCAGTCTTTTGTTTCCCCCGTTATTGTCTGTATGTGTCTGCTTGCATGAGGGAATTCCCGTCCAGTTTATTTGTGGCTTGCTCTCACCTGCTGAGTAAAACTCTGGGGGCTATCAGGGGCAGGACGTCCGAGTGGAAACTGTCTTTCTCGGGCGATTATTGTCACATCCCATTATGAGTCACCTCGTAACCCCTAAGTTTATTTGAGTGCCTGACAACAGGCACATGTTTCGAGTGGCTTTTACTGGAATAAGACACCCGTTCTTTTTTTAAGCATTTAAAAGTCATGAGATGTGAGGCTCAGAGAGAATCAGAGGAAATTTTGCTCACCTTCTTCCTCATCCTCAAAATGTGTCAGCAGATTAATCAGAAAGCCTGTGTATGGGGGTCTCTTTCAGCCCTTTACAAAGTGTGTTTTGCCAGATTTTTCCACATTATATTGAGTGTAACTCTGTCGTTTGTGTGTGAACCGTGCTGAGGTTTCTTTGTTTTCTTCCCCCCACCTTTTGCACAACACTTCTCACTTCGAGCATTCTCGAGGTCAAATACTACGACATGACTTGTGAACCGTGGAGCTTTCTTTTTCTTTGTTGCAGGTGGTAAACTGCTGGTACACTCAGCTGTATGTGACTTCTGATGTTGCGGTGTTGTGTTGTTTTATTCGGGGTGGGAGATGTGTTGGGGCAGCGCTGGACCGGTTTTCAGAATAAGACGTATCCAGAGATTCTACTGTACGTGGAAGAGGGTCTCTTTTTGTTGCTCTTGGGTGGGTTCGGGGAGGGTTACAACGGCTACAGCTCCTTGCCCCATGGGAAGTGAAGTTCTCAGTATATTTACACATCTCTAAAGCCTCTGCTAAAGACTGATGACTGTTCATTTAGAGCTCAATGAATTTCTATAAATATTTTAGATTGCTCAAACTGATTGTGTGCAATTGTAATGATGGAAATTCAAATAAAAAAGAGGTATTTTTACACAATAAGTTCCTTGTCTGCTCTGTTGTTTCAGCATGGCTTTTATTTTTCGAGGCCAAAAACTGATCAGACCAAAGGATTCAGTGTGTTTTTGAAAGAACAAACTGTTTGGAGGCCGGAGAAATGTCACGTAGCGCAACAGCTCCAAAGCAGTGTGATTCAGGGCTGGGAACTGGACCCATTGAACTTCCGCACACGTACAGTATGAGGATATAGCGTGCAAAAAAAGAAAAGAAAATAACAACACAATCTCCTGCAGGCCCTGACAAACAAACTGAAGATGAGAGAGCAAGGTGAGAGTTAAAGCAAAACAAATCCAGTAAAACCTAAACAGGGAGCTGAGAGATGATTGGACACATAGATGAAGAGCCACACCATAATAGAAACTACCTGTGACTCCTCGTTTTTCACACACCACCTGCTCCGTCATACAGCATGATTTGACGCACATCCCTCCTGCCCCAAAGTCTCTTCTCACACACAGACTTTTAAGATGTAAGGTGGATATTTTCAGCTCCATGCTGCACCACACAATGTCTTCCTTCCCCTCATAACCACCTCTCCGACCTCAGGGATCAAAGTTCACCTTACAGTTTGGAAAACCTCCATCCTGCACTCGTAGAAATTAAAATAAAAACCTGCTTGTGACATATTATTTATTATTTATGAGGATTGGATGACAACCACTTTGTGTAAAGCATCTTTGCCTCCCTGGGGTAGGGTCAGGGTCCGGGAGATGCCAGGATTCTTCCAAATGCCCAACACTATCTGGTGTCACTGGAATTTTCTTCTCTTTATTTTTAACACCTCTGCAATTGGTTGCTTTTTATGCTCCAACAGTGCTTTCTCAAACGTCATTTGAACTCCCGGAGCTCAGCACTTCTAGACATGCAGCACTTAACTGTACATACTGTAAGCAGGTTATGCAACAAATTGTTATGGCTAATCAGTATATTCCAACCATATAATTACCTAATTTATGTCCTAGATAAAAACTTTGTGGACTGATTGGTTAGGAGGGTGAGCCTCACTCAAAAAACTCTGGTGATGTTCAATGGGTCTGAGTCACAGGAACCTTAAACTGTGTAATCCACCACAATGAACACTACATTTGCATCATTTTTAGTCAAACATACATTATGTGTTAAAGCAGTATCTGTGCTATGTGATGACTCTTCACTAGATTGTGTCCAACAAACAGGAGTCACACCTGTTAACTCAATAAACATTTACTGTGTAGCCGTTACTTCCTTTTTAACCTTTTTTCCCCTCAACACACACTTTTTCTATGGAGCCGCGTTCTTGTTCACATTCATATATTTATATTGTGCCACCATTTATACGTGGAGCCAAGCGGGAGATTCCTTGCTGCACGCCTGCTTAGCTGCTGCTGCTGTGTGCCCTGGTTTGAATTTCAGAATATAAGTGACTGGCTTCTCATACTGACAGCTGATGATGTCATGGAAACTCTTCTGAGCAGTGCACTTAAAAACTCGAGAATGATTTATAATGAAATGCAGCACATGAGTTTTTTTCAGGAGAGGTTTGGGTTCGGCGCTGGACTCAGGGGCACGAGCAGGGTTTTTTTTTAATGTTCATTAAACTTTTGACATTTATGCTTCTGAGAAATGAAACCCAGCCATTACATCCTGCCATGCCCAGCAACATTTTTTTTATGTTGTCATATTTTGGGGAAAATTGAGTGATTGTAACTGTAAATATCTCAACAACAAAACTGTACTTGACCCGTTCCTTTCTGTGAGAGAAGAGCAGAAGAAAAGCTTCTGGAGCATAACAGCAAACCACTCAGGCCTCAGGCTTTGCAACTGACAAGTGGATATTTTCAATCCTGTTAGGAGGAGAGTAGATGTTACATAAAGCAGAAAGTCCTGACGAAAATCCCTGATCCCTCTGTCCTCCTTAATCTCATCAGGCTGCTAAAACATCAGCGATGCCAAAAATTTCGAACAACAATGAAAGGCTTTGTGAGCAGTCGCTTTGCCACCAAGAAAAGGGGAAGAGCTGTACTTATTTGGACATTTGGGAGGGGAGAGGGGGTCATCGAGGTGGAGATGGTGGACCGGGGGGCTGCTTGTGCACCTGCACAAGTGTAGCTCCTTGGGAAAAAGGAAGCAAACAGGATCTAAAACTCAAACAACATCCTGAAACCCCCCACCTCCCACTCCCCCTGTTCCACAAGTGTTTATGCTGTTTTTCCTGCTCCGCTCTGCCGAAAAGTGAAAAAAAAAGATGAATCAGTCAGAGTGAGGTTTGTGCAAGGGTGGGATGGGTGAAGCGAGTGAGGGCTTCCTCCTTCTTTTTGGCCACTGCTCATCTACATACGTGTCATCTCCCGTCAACACGGTTTCCTATTCCTATTCATTCATCTTTTTGATTCAAATGGTCAATGTGGGAATAAGAGAATATGAAATCCTGTTTTGGTGAATGAAAGTGTAACACACGGTAAACCCTCTTTAACATTAAAATAATACTGCTGACTCACTTGAAAGAGAGGAAATTCTGTGGAACTAAAAAAAAATCCCACAATATTTTGAAATCACGTACAGTAGCTCACAGGCTTCCTGATGAAGTTATCTGCCCCTATAATTTCCTTTATGTATTATTTTTCATGCACATGGAGGAAAGAAGATGAAATAAAAGCCTAAGAGCTTCTTCCAGTTCTGGACCATCCTGTCCCAAAGGTCAGCAACTTTTCCAACACAAAATGAAATATAACATCCTGTTGAAGAACAGATAACAAACACAAAAAGCAAAGTGACAAATGCAAATTATGCAACAGAAATGGGACAATACATTTCCATAGTATTATAGCAAAAGTCAAATGCAGCGTTTGCCCCTAATAATTTGGATACAGTCCCTTAATTTTAACCATTCCTGTCAGATACTTCCAACAGGTCTTCCCATAGAGCACTGGATACACCTGTAAAATACACCTGGGTACACCTATGAAATTGCTTTTCCTCTGGGGAGCTTGCACAGCGTAGTACTGTGCTCGACTGGTCTGGCCACACACACTCAGAGTGAACATCGTGTCTGCTGACCACAGAGGAAGTGACTGCTAAAGAGGAAGTGAATACCCAGTTTGTATGTGCAGCCAAGGGGAAGAAGAAGTGTTAATGTGTTGTTAGCCGAGTGGGAGCGGTGCATTTAGGGGTATCCTGTGCACAACAAATACTTCCTGCTTTAACGCCACAAAACAACCACAGAGGGAAGGCAGGGAGAGTGCAGCGAGTCATGGAGGGAAACTGAGAATCTAAACCTCCTGACGTGTGAACCTGCCCACCACAAAACACAGGTGGAAGCTATACAGCAACCCTCAGAAAAATGCAGTCACTCCCACAAAGGCTGCCTCTCAATCTATACAGTGAGCTCCTATAGATGTCCATGGACTCCACAATGGAAAATTTATGTTTTTCAGTTTAGCAGGCACATTCCTGCACACACACACACACACACAAACTATGGGGCCCCTCCTGACGTGCAGCATGGATAGCTTATTAAACTAAAGAGAACACCAGATTACTGCACATTATGAAATTACTGAATAAAATCTGTGATGCAACAGGGCAGCAGGATTGACAAAGCCTGTTCCTGGCTCTCAGCCTGCCCTTATCTGCAACAGGTTGTGCATTACCTGAGCCTGACAGTGATCTGATGAGGCTCATCAGAATCAAGATAATAAGAGCAAGATGTTTTCATCCCTCTTGCGACCTGGAGAAACACACCTCTATGCACTTTACTGTGGCTGCAGATTGAAGCAAATCAGTCTGCTGGTCCAGTCTTTGGATCAGAGCTGGTATTTATCAAGGTTCGGAGGATTAAACATGCAGATAAGGAATGCTTTAGAATTAATAAAAAGGAGTTTTTCTGTTGCTGTTTCCGAAATTAAGTGGTAATTATAAAAAATGTAACCAGAAAACACCATGACATCCCAGAAACTAAAAATCAATCACACCAGCAACCAATTCCTAATCCCTAAGATTTATTCTGATTTTTTCTTGACACTTGTTCAGTGCATTTTAATAGCAGAGATCCCAGAGTTCAGGTTGAAAAGACGTGGCCACTGAGAGCAGCTTCACTGTATAAAAATACAGCCATTTACTACTTCTTATCAGACATATTCTTGATTAGAATTATCTACAGTAGTAAGCAAACTTTGGTGACGGTTTATATATTTGCAGTGCGAGGTCTTCTTCTGGTTTCCCTTTTTAAATGACGAATGCAGGCTACTCCCACCTGTTGGTATAGAGAGTTATTTCCTAGTGCCAATATCTGACCCAGATGAAGGTGACATGTGTTAGTCTAGGTTGGTGTTCCACGGCCCTTACCAATAACAAAGCTGCTCCAAGGCATCAGGACACATTATGAAAGTTTTCACAGCCTGAGTAGTACTCCTCCTGTTGAGTAAATTAATCTTAATGCATAAAAGTGGTATTTAAGAATTATAACTTTGGGGGTGGCTGTGCGTCAGGAGGTAGAGTGACTTGCCCACTAATTGCAGGGTTGCTGGTTTGATCACTGGGTCCCCTAGCCCATGTGACTCCCAAGTGTCCTTGGACAAGTCACTGAACACGAGGTTACTCCAGTGTGCCTCACTTATATGTTGCTTTGGATAAAAGCATCTGACAAATGACTAAATGTGTAAGTCTAAATGTCATTACTAGTTTAATTAAGTATGGTCCCAGATCTGACCCCAGAGCTATTTATTTCTCACAGCCATCCTCTAGTTTGTCTATTCCTGAGTTTCCAATCAGGCATGTGTGGACTTGTTTTTCTGCTAAAAAGTGGGCGTAGGTGTCCAAGTTGTGCCTCACCTCGCTTTTTGTTTGGCCAGTTGACACTGACAGGTTCAGCTGTTATTAGCCATCTTGTGGCGGTCTCACCTCTGGCATAACCCACCTTACAGGCTCTGAAGATAGAGAAGGACACACATACAACACATACCTGTTTTACCCAGAGTTATTCCCACTCTCACTGCCATCGATCATTTGTTTTACACATGGTAAATAACAGTCAGTGTGTCGCTGTATGCTGCAGCTGTCTGAAATCGCAGTGGGGCCGACATGAACTATGGGTCCACAAGCACTCACTTTGCTTTCGTCTCACTGGTTCTCAGTGTCTACAGAATACTGATAATGAAATAGAACGCATTCTCAGATTATCTGAACAAGAACTGTAAAAATGTATATTGTCCTTCAGGTTGTAAAAAAAACAAGCTGGAGCCTGTCACACCTCCTTAGGCAGACTCAAACAAAAATCTGAATTTGGATCTAGGTGTGCAACAATTCATGACGACCATGTCACACCTGGATTAAGTCAACATGTTAGTCTGCATTAAAGAGGGAATTTACAATATCCTGACTCTACACTGACAACATACAGTACTAATCCATAATCCAGTTAAAATATTAGTTAGGAGCAGGCCTTTAAATTAATTCATCACAACCTCAACTGCAAGAGTAAAATCTTTCTTAAGCAGTAGTGCACAAGTAGTACTCACTAAACGCTAGTAAACCATGTGTCCCTCTGAGTGTGTATGACTGAACTTGATGATATTTCAAGGCATATTCCTGATAATACTTATTGGGCTACACTTTTACTTAGTTCAGAGTTTTAATTTTTTCTTAATTCATTATATTTACAGTATTATCTGAGTACTTCGCCCACAACAATGCAGACATCTCATGCTGGTTGTTAAACTCAGTAGCACAGACTCCTGCTGTAGGTTCTCCCCGCTACATAAATCAAACACACCCTTTCGAATCACGCAGGGTATTTAAACCGCTGGTGTCCCGCCCACTCACGTTAATTAGCCGAACCGCGCATTGTAAACACTCCTCATGTAGCATTTCTGGAACAAGCTAGCTTGATAAATCTGTGATATTTCGCTACAGGATGATTTTGTGGCGGAAATAACAACGTTTGATGCAACGTTTGAGTCTCTGCTGCTGCTGCTGATGCCGCCTTTCAGCCACTTTGTCAGTAGGAGGTTAATGTTTGTCGACCACCTTTGGCCTCATGTGCGCTCGTCATGGCCGACACGGAAGTTTACCTGTGCTGCTGTGGATGCTTGGAGCCACTGCACCTCTTTCCTAACGACGTGGGAATCGCTGCTTCACTTCATCAAGGTATAATATTACTGCTCATTCGAATAAGCGTGTGTGTTTTGATGATTTGGTTCTTATTAGGTTTATTTTTTATTGTTTGTGTACTTGGCATCATTAATAAGATACTGTATGAGGCCTGTGTTGACTTTCTGTAGGCCTGTTTGTGCCTGCTGGGTTATAATTTCTGCTCCTAATGTTGCTGCCTTTCACATATCTGGTGTGTTAATCCTATTAGCTAATTATGTATCTTTTGCTGTTTGGTACATTAATTGTGCTTTCATGTGTGAGTGGAATGTTGGATTTGTGGTGCCACAGAACATGTTTTTTTTTTTATACAAGACGGATTCGTTCACATTAATTTTCTCTACACAGTTTATAGTCCTGTGAGAAGTAATTTCGGCCTGTCTCTCGGACATATCAGCATGGATGTTTGAACGACACCTCCAATTGAACTTATCCAAATCTGAGATTCTGATCTTTCTGGGCAACCACTCCCTTCAGCAAATTATCTCAATTCAAATTGGCTCGCTATTGCTAACACCTACGGAATCTGCGAAAAGCCTTGGGGTTTGGATAGATGACA
>JAUMHL010000012.1:18510240-18536668 GCA_032362345.1 Sandelia bainsii | reverse complement strand
GGCCCTGCGATGGATTGGCGACCTGTCCAGGGTGTACCCCGCCTCTCGCCCGATGACAGCTGGGATAGGATGGATGTTTTTGACAGACTGCATCACAGATTACATCAATTTCTGGGATAGGCTCCAGCACCCCCCGTGACCCTTACGAGGACAAGCGGTTAAGAAAATGGATGGATGGATGGAAAAATGTGTAATAGTACCACTAAACTACGTTCCATAGACAGAACCTGCAACATCTGCAAGAAGCTATATATGATATCACATACAGCTTTTCACTTGTATGCTAATATATATTTATAATTTAGTGCAGTCAAATCCTGCCCTGTCCAAAAATCACCCCAAAAAATACAGATGTAATGTCTTTTTACACAAAAGGAGCCCATTATTTTGAAAGTGGGGAAATTTGAGATGAGCTTTTTTAAAACTTAAAAAAACAAACAAAATAAAACTAAAAATTCCAACCACAAACTGTTTCACTTTTGTTTCACTATTGATTTAATATGAAATGTTGGTCCGAGCCACTTAATCGGCTACGTGAACAAGCATCACAACAGGCCCATAAATACACACAGATTATCCAATTAGAGGAACATCAACAAACCAGGTCAATGGGTTGATGAAAGATCTTGAGGAAACGCTCAAATATTTCCTGAGGTAATGAGGTCAAAAAGGCACAGTTTTCTTCTGTGTTTTTTCAGCATGAAGACAAAAGGGGAAAGAAAAACATAGTGGGAGGTGAGGGGACTGGGAATGTTTGGAGTGGAAAGCAGAGTAGCCGAGATGTTGGCAGGTTCACACTGTTTCTCCAGTTGTGGTTCCAGTGTATCGTGTGTCTTCTGCACTTCTTTCTTTCCACTCGCTCTTCCTCTGTGTAATTCAAAACGACACGACACAACACAATTGGCTGTGGCTCAGGGTAAAAGTCGCACATCAAAGCAAAGTTGCTGAATGGATAAAAACAGACTAGGGATCATATTTGTTCCCCTCCTTCTGCTGCTTTGACTCGTCACATTTTTTCCATCTGAAGAGCCTGGACTGATGTTCCCTGATTGTTTCACATTGTTAAACAGAAAATAGAAGCACAGGGGTTAAATTTAGATTTATGAATATCTGCTTGGAAACCGTAACGTTCTGCATGTGCTGGGGTCAGTGCATCTGTCTTGCTGTCTTTATTCGTATCCCCGCAAATAGCAGTGAGGAGGGACAGTTTGATCTTGATCGATGGGTTAAATCCAGCATTAAGACTGCTGGTTTTAACCATGATATTTACATTCAGTGTTTAACTGAAATCTTCCAAATAACTGGAAATAATAGAGGATTAAAAAGATTGTTAGTAGACAAATCACCGCAGTGTTTCCCACAGAATTTTATTTTACTTGTGGGGGTGCAGGGGTCCACTGTAGTACTATACTGTAGATCTGTAAATACAAAATTAGCTAGTGGTTTTACAAGAAAAGAGGTCTCAATCTGAGTGTGGAAGTGTTAGTGTGGAACACTCATTGTTCAGAGGTGTTATTAGCAGGACTAAGGGGGGGCACATGACAGTGTCTGGGGGGCGGGGTGGAGGGAGAGTGGGAACAGATGTGAGATAGTTAATAGCATGCGAAATGCAGTACAGTGTACTGCATGTTTGTCGCAAGCAAGCAACTACCCAGCCTGTTAGGATGGACACCGTCCCGTGAGAAAATGGAGGACCGATTCCAAAACAGATCAAAATTGTGAATAAAACCAAGGTTGTGGGTGCGACAGACTGACTGAAGCCAGGTATGGAGACTTAGAATTCTGCTGAAGCGACCCACACCACGACCCAGTTTGGGAATTGGACCTGAAATAAAAATTGTTTTTCCAGTGCTTTTTAGCAGATCAAAGAGTTGTAGGAAGTCGGCTTTTGTCAGCTCAGATTGTTGACGTGCAGTGTCATTGAAACCCACATGAACTATTATTTTCTGTAATGAGGCAGAGTGAGAATCCAAAACACCAGGGAGCATTTGAATAATGTAGAGGACTTTAGCTCCCGGCACACAGTGAGTAACTGCGTTTCCAAAGCGGACATTTTTTACTAATGAGTCTCCAATTATTAACACTGAGGGGGGAATGAGAGGAGGCAATGCTGATGATTGTAGAGGGTGTTGTGAGTTTAAAGGGGACTCAGATGGTTGTTGTGGAGACTGCTGTGACATAGTGACCAGCGAGCGGTGGTCCTGTAGGTGGATCGAAGCCCTTCGTGGCGCTGGAGTAAAATGTGGAGTGGAGCAGCGAACTCTGTGACGAGAGGATGGACCATGCATGGCAGGAGGTGAAACCCGTGGCAGCACAGTGCTGTGAGACCTGCGCGACCTCACGGGAGACGAGAACAGCTGAGATTCACCAGCCAGCAGGGGAAAGTCATGAAAACTGAAGACGTCAAACCGATTTTTCAGTGGCACGTCAGGGGGTGTATGGGGGTGCCTAACTGAATCATTGCAAGGTGCATGAGAGGAGTGCCTCACTTGTTTACTCCGGGCTACGACCTGGGGACCAGGGCTGCCCATGTTGAGCTGGAGGGGGATCAGCAGAAACTTTAGGTCTTGCTCCAAGCCGGTCCCACGAATCCTCAGAAACAGCAGTTAGAGAAGGGGCGGCTCATCAGCAGAACAGGGAACTTTATCCTCCAGTCTATGGACTGAGGATGGGTTGAGTTTTCCCAGACCAATGATGATGGTATCTATGAGTCTCTCTGATTCCCGGATCTGGTACGGAGTAGAAATTCTCCCTTCCAGCTCTATTATTTTCTCGGCAAGACGGGCACAGTCCGAGCAACCAGAAGGAGACGTGAGAGGAGCCACAGTTGAGCGACACAACACAGTGACAGGCCAGTTCCGGTCAACCTCAACTAGGCTTATACTTTGAAAAGTGTGCCCCGGAAGTGTTGTGGCTATTAAATTAACTTGACGTTGAGAAATGGAAAGGATTGTTTGTTGCTTTCAGAGGGTTTTTCTGATTTTATATCCATGTGGTTTCGGTTATTTGCAGCAGAGAAGTTACCCAGTGAGAGGTCCAGTCAGTGGAGAGCGAATGACACAGACACACAAAGAAAAGGTACTGACAGAAGCTAGGGCTAGCTGGTTGTAGCTAGCCAGCAAAAACAGTCCCACTCTGGTCGTTTTCACTTCTCTCAAAGTTTATGCAGTAACCAGCAAATGAGTCTCTTTCTCAGTCCAGAGCAAATCCAGTGTAAATCCCAAGTGAATATTTCACGATGTCTGTACATTTAATCAGTGTAAACGAGATAACCTCTCAGATCTGAACGATGCTCAGAGTGTAGCTAAAATGTAGCTTTTCAGCAACAATGCTCAATCACTAAATTAATCTATAGCTGGAGCCCTCTATATGAAACATTGAAATTATAGCTCCCTTGTGAGTTCTTGCATAAACTTGGGCTGCTGCACTGAATACACAGCAGGACGGACAACCTTCAAACAAGTCACCTTTATTTATTGAAAACAAAGTGTAGGTTCGCCTTTTACTTCCCAGATACCACACTTGGTTTTTCTGTCCGATAGACCAGTGACATCCTCAACTGACTGAAACAGATCTGTAACAGAGAGCGACAATGGTCCGTTACGATACTATAGCAATTTACACAATGGTGAGCCATCACAATCAGGGTAATTAATGGGAAACACTGAGGTACAGAAGTGGTTGTCCTATAATTAATCAATCAAGTACAGTTCTGATAACTGATGATTAGTTTGTTTTGTATAATTTCTTTGCCATTTTTGCAACGCAGTAACAACCATTCTATTTTGTTATTCTAACCTAAATATGTCTAAATTTAGATAGAACATTAAAAGAAATTCCACCAAAAGCAGAAGATTCAGTTTTATACAACTCCTCCTGCTTTATGTTGGGCAGCAGCTGTGTGCGTGGCTCCAAAGCACGTGCCAATCCTCAGCTCACTACACACAGATAAAACTGTTTAAATCGCTGCATCACTGATGCACATGTGAAATACAAACCAGTGTGTTCCTGCTGTTGGTGGATGATCTGAATTCACTTTTAATTGATGTGTGACTAAACAGCTTTTCCTGTGAACTGACCAGGTTATCATTGAGTTGTTGGTCAGAACACACACACATACTGTACATATACAGATGTTTTGTCAGGTGTGTGTATTCTATTTAACTGCAAATGCGTGCATGCCGCTAGGCCCTCAGAGCAAGTGATGGTCATTTTTTGAGATTTTAAGAATAGAAATTTCAACATTTATGCATTAAATAGATGATACATATAGTTTAGTTGCAGTCCTGCAGTAGTTCCTCCTCTACCACAATGATCCTCCTGGTTTTACTGACACAGCAGTGACTCTGCATCCTTTGTTTGGATCAGCACACAACTAAAGCATGTGGTCGTAATCACTCCTGTGTGACTGACACAACATTCACAGAGTGAGAGGTGGAAAAATATACCACCGTTGCCGCTTTGTGTCCCACAACACACTCCCATGTGTCTGTTATTAAAGAGGTGGAAACTGTTCAACAGGAGGTGCAAATATTTCGTTATTCCTATCTGAGAGTCTTAACGGGCAGCAGTCTGTTATGAGTAAGATGGGAAACACAAACCGGGGGGGGCACCCAAGCTGGAATATCTCTGGCACGCGTTGTTTACTTGTAGCTCAACACTGGACCGTTTTAAAATAAACTATTTTTGAATTGACACTTTGTCAGGAGGGTGAAACCCGATCATGAAACTGTACACAAACTCATAGAAACACAGGTCAGGAGGACAGCTATGAATCATGGGAGTTAAGAGGGCTGGTAGGCTTGTCTTGTAAAGAGATGTCTGGTGTCCTGGAAGCTGCAGAGAACTTTCGCTTCTTCTTTTGCAGTTATGGTTCATTGGGTAAGATGTGAGCTTCTAAATGCCTGTGAAGATTCTGAGTCGTCCAGGTCATGTTTATCCCAAAAGATGCTGTTCAGTGGCAACTGGACTTTAAGTTCTTCAAGAACACAAGTTTCTGTGACTCTGTGTGAAAATCACCATCGAGGAAGAGGCGTAGTCCAGCATCGCAGCAAATCATTAGATTTGCTTTAATAAAACAGTTACAGACCTACACACTGTACTGTCATGGTCAGAGGTTTTGGCAGTGGCACAGATTTCAAGTAGAATCCCACAATTTGTGATCAGCTTCGAGCACTGATAAGGCAGGAAAGGATCGCCATCAATCAGGATTCCAGAAGCAATTTGCAGCATTCATGATCAAATAGAGTCGACACTGTGAATACAGACTCTTTGCATAAATTTGATTTATTTACCAAAATGTTTATATTTGTTCAATAAACCACAGAAATGTGTGGGGTGAAAAAATCTGAAAAAAAAACTGAAGCAGCAAAGTTTGCAAAACTCTAAATTTGAGTTGTGACTGTAGCCTAGTTAATCTAACAAAAGCACAACTCAACATTCAGAAACTGTGAGAAATACTGTGTCTACAAACTTTACTATTGAGAGTGCCCCTTTAACAGCATAACAAAACACAAGAACATAGTTTTTAGTGTTTATATTGTGAACATTGAGTTTTTCGTCATTTACTACAACCTACTGAGAACAAAGCACAATATATTGAGTATATTTGAGGCATCACCCACCCCTACATCCTGGTTAAAGTTACTTAGTCTATGCTCATTCTATCTTGTAATATTAAAATCATTAAGAGGATTTTAAGATTTAAATGACAGAAATAACCTTGGACTTGGACCTTAAATATTGCACATGCAAAATGTGCATCAGAGAAATCAATAGCTTCCTCACATATTCATCAAACAGATACTGGAGATGACGTTCATTGTATTCAGAGTGTCATGTGGAGACCTTGTGATGAAGGCTGAACCTTCCCCGTGCTTCATTGAAAACACACACACACAGGTCTGCAGCGCTGTAGAGCGCTGTGATAAACTGTGGGAGAGCTGATGAAAGTCGGTGTCCGGCCTGAGCTGAGCGGCTGTCACACCAACTCCCACAGCAGCTGGTTCCGCCTATTGTTTCCCGCTCCTGGAGAAAGCCTCACAAGCCGCACAGCGACACCTCTCAATGGTGTCCCCAGAGTGACAGAGCACGGCTTTCACACAATTCGTCTCAATCTGTCAGGAAGTCCACTTTCGCTCGCTTCCCCGGCAGGTTTCACACGAAGCCTGTAGGGACAAATAATATAGGATACATATAGGATAAATAATAGGATAAAAAAAGTTAGAAATCTATTGTGTTGTGTGATACTGTATTGATTCTCAGAAACACAGTGTTGATCTTTATGCCTCCATGTCGGTGATGGCCAGGGCCATTATTTTTTTGGTTTGTCTGTCATACGGCCACCCACTCCTTGTAAATGCGATATCTAATGAACGCTTTGAGGGAATTCCTTTAAATTTGGATGAATGGATTAACTAATTAGAATATGAATCTGGACAAGCATGCAGTTTTTTACTTAATTTATGCATATTATCTTGGGTTAAAATTATGCCAGTTTTCCTCAAAAAACCCTCAATATACAGCTGTATATTGAATCGTAACCCCTTTATCATGATACAACAATGAGTGCCCTCTTCAGACCTTTGTGTGCGAGTTTGCAGCAGTTTGGACAAACTATCATTTCTCAACTAAGAGCTGGAATGTCCATCAGGCAGGTGGGCAGAGCCTGCACACTGCAAGGCAAGACAGGGGGATCACCAGAGCGGCTGTAGGTGAAGGCTCTGCGCTAATGAACAAAATAAAAATAACCTAAATGACCTGGGACCTGTTTGACCTCAGAAGTCTGCAGGTTGCCTCTGAGGGACACTGTTACAGGAAATTTGTGGGGGGATCTTTTTCCTGAAGTTAGGAAGTCTCTCTGTATATTTAGATCACAGCTGTGCAGCATGGAAGTATTCAAGGCCCCCAAATGACTCATGGAAGGTGAGAGCATCCAAAGTAAGATATAAACTCATGCCAGGCAGAGCCAAACCAGGTCAGACGGGTAGTTGGTTTACTGCAATTCATCACAATGATGCTGTTTTGTTTTTGTTTTTTCTGTGATTGTAAATTAGGTTTAACTAAAGCACTGCAGGTCCTCAGAAAGTCTTAAACTCCTAAAAACTGTGATGTGATTTTGTTATGTTTTAAACATTATCTGTTTGGGTTAAGATGTTTTACCATCTAATTTAATTCAGTGTTAAAATCTGGGATGCTTTGGACTGTTTGGACTGCTTATTATCTTTTCTTCATATGCTCCATTATTTTATCCTGTGTGGATATAAAATATGTCTTAAATTACTTTCAGAATGTTTAGAAAAGGTCTAAAAAAAAAAGTCTCAGGACCTGGACAACTTGCCATAATTGATGGAAACATGAATTCTGTGCTCTACCAGAAAATCCTAAAGGAGAATGTCTGGCTGAATGTTTGTTACCTCAAGCTCAAGCACACTTGGGTTATGCAGCAGGACAATGAACTGAAACACACCAGCAAGTCCAACTCTGAATGGCTCAATAAACACAATTAAGGGTTTGGAGTGGTCTAGTCAAAGTCTGGACATAAATCTGATTGAGATGCTGTGGCATCACCTTAAACAGGCCGTTCATGCTAGAAAACCCTCCAATGTGGCTGAATCAGGAAAAATTTAAAAACAAAAACAAATCAAAAAACCAGTGAAAATGCTCTTCTTTGCTCGATAAATAACTTCAAATGATGAATCAATATGACTTAAAAACAGAAATGTATTAATGATGAATAAGAAACCTTTTAATGGAGAGGTTTCAACAGTGTTAATGTGCTTTACAAATGATAAAAGATTAATGATGCAAAGCACAGATTGAACAAAAGCAGGAAGGCATCAATGAAAGCAGTTAGAACAAGAAATTATGTTATGTCTTTTGCACAGTTTAGGGGCTGTGATATGTTTGTTGAGAAAGAGAAACAGAAAATAAACAATCATTCATCTTTGCTGCTTTAATAGCTGATGGATACTTTTGACCATCAACTGCTCCTCATCACTTTCAGAGGCTCCCACCCCGGGATTTCCCACAGTTCAGTGTGGTTCCTCGCCACCCTGACCTCAGTAATGTGCACGTTCCCAACAACCAGCTGTCATGTTCCTCGTGTGAAACAGCTGGGGGAGGGCGTGACGGACGGCAGACAATAACTTTTGGTTGGCTGATGTCCGTTTTTAGACTCGGTGACCTGCTTCCAGTGTCATCCAAAGATTCCAGAGGAGCTGGGAGTGTTTCGACCGCTGTTGCTGCAGGAAGGGCAGGACAACTGCGCTGCAACATGAAGCTCCATCAAAGAGCCTGTGAAAATATACTTTTCATCCTCTTGTAATAGAGGCAGTTTTATGTGAAGGTTAGTGAGGCTGAGTACTCCTGTCTTTCTGTAATTGTCCCAGTCATGCCTTTGTTTCCATGACTGAGCAGAAATCCAGAGCATGAGCTACAGCATAATGATACAGACGCAAAGCTCCCTGTACACATGGTAGAAACTGACGGCAACAATTAGACTGGTTTGTACAAATCTCTTTAAAAAACTTGTGTATAGATTCGCTCCTAAATCAGAATCTAGTGACTATTTTACAAGACCCAAAGAATGCCGGTCTGCGGAGATTTTGGCGTACCAAAATCAAATTAAAATGGTTGGTCAGGCACAGAGAGTTTTTTGCCATTGTTAGAAATTACACAGAAGGATTTATGAGCATTCCAGCACACTTTGTACTGGGTCCAATGTGAGTTTAAAAACCACCAGACCTCTATCATGATATTATTTTAACAGCCCTTTTGCCAGATAAGATCAGTTTCGTACAATATGTCATGCTGCAATGTTTTTCCAATTCTCGCTTTCTAAACATCTACACATGGGATCCTATTAAGAAAAAATGACATCAACAGCAAATAAAACCATGGTTACGTTTGGGGAACTATAAAAATGGTCATGGTCAGCTAAAGATTACGATTAATTTTTCATAAGTGCTCTGCAGGTGTGTGATGAGGCTGGGGCTGCCACCTAAACATCAGTGAATCAGAATTTAGCCTCATTTTCCCAGAGGCGTCATTATTTTAGCCGCAGCATCACCTCACTTTCACAAACCAACTCTCCAGCTCACATCACTGCTAAATACTGGAATGGAAAGGTGATAGGAAATGACGGCACAGTGAGCAGTTCACTCTGATCTGTAACGGACTCAACTCTGGTGTTACAACTGGAAAAAAGAACAAAAACCGAGAGCGAAGCCAAACTAGGGAACATGATGCATATTACGATACAGGGGTTATGATTCATTTTATTCCAATATATTGTGATACTGTATGTAAGCTATTAATTAAAAAGCGAAACAGTATCATGCAGCTTAATATTGCCATACTTAAGTGAATCAGTATTTTCTCACACCGCTAAACTGAACTGTGGATTTGGAGAATCATTACACCCTTCTTAAATACTTATAATACTGTCTAAAATAATTAGAGAAAAAAAAAAAAGCATAATAAAAATACCTTTATTTGATTTTTGCTGGTTCCCACTGAAGACACTGTTTTTTGGGAAGCAACAGGTTTATATTTTCCATAAAGATCAAAAGGGGGAAAGTAAGAGAAACATCTGGGACGATGCAGACAAAGGTCCTCTTTGACTTGGTTTGGGATGGTCATGGTCACAGAAACCATCAAAAAAACAGGTCAGGGAGGTCAATGCAGGTGAGAGATCACAAGGTCAAAGGTTGGAGAGCGTTTGACACCATGATCTGCTCAAAACACCATGAATTCTTTGTTTTTCTTGTTTTCCTGCAATGAAGGTTTGACTCTCCAGCTTTCATCTGAGCGAAGAAAGAGTCTAAATTTTAAGTTTAGTTTAATTTCATCATTAAATGACGAAGTTCTGGTGTGATGATATTAATAGGTAGCAGATAATATAATACAACCAAATCATTATCAATCAGCATAGTCAGTCACATTCTAACATCTTATGCATCTTTATTGTTTTCTTAAAATACAACTATTTATCTGTAACCTTTTTTAGTTTGTTAGTCTTGGAATTTCACTGGAGGAGGAAAAAAGCAAGTGGGAGCAAATATGAAAATTCCTAATCTTTCCAACTTTCCAAAGCTTTTTATCTCATTATGTCAGTGTGCAGTTGTAACTCTGACTCTGCCTTAAGGCAGTGTCACCAAGCAACTATCACATTTCAGATAAATAGAAGGCACAGCAGGAGGAGATAGGATTTCCTTTGTAAAAAATCAGGAAAAGAAAAACTGACCTTTTTATAATCTTAATGGTTGACCCTAATTCTGATGTCTGTGCTGCTGATCACATATAGACACGCTTCGGGAGGTTTGTGGGACCCACAACAGAGCTGACGAGCCGAGCCACAGTGATTGCAAGTAGCAACGGGTCTTTGAGGACTCATTAAAAGTAGTATTACTGTGAAAAATATACATATTCAAAGAGGTAACGCTGACGGAAAAGCACGCAGATTCTTTTTGTACTGGACTTGAAGTTAATAGTTTCTTTTTGGTATCTTAAATGTTACTGAGGTGACATTTGCAGTTTTTAAATATACTCATTATGCATTTTTATAACAATATTTTTTAACTGTAACTTAAATGAGACGGCAAGTAGCTCAGTGGGTAGAGCAGTCGTTTACAAATCCTAGAGTGAGCAGTTTGATTCCCAGTTTCTCCAGGCTACATGTCGAGGTGTCCTTGGACAAGACACCAAAACCCCACAGAAGCACAGTCTCTGTCTTCTCTACACATGACAGGGATGCACTAAAGTGAGCAAACTGCAACAACTGCTGTGATGGAGCTGAGGAAGAATCAGAGACAACTGGAAACATATGACATTAGTGGAAAACAGCAATCTGTTAAAAGAGAGCTCCTTGCAACTAGTTACGCAGCTAACTCTTGTGTGATTTTTACATAATGTTTTTTTAATAAGTATGAATAAGCATATCACTGTGATTTTAATTTAATCAATGCAAACATTCATGTCTGACTACACTCATTTTAACCAGTTCATCCTCGAGTCCAAGTTAAAGTGGTTTCTGCAACAAATTTGAAGAAGTTTACTTGAGTTGTTCTTGTGACATCACATTTACGAGAATGGGATGGACAACCTGTTGTGCAGGCACAGGTTGCTGTCCACTTTTTCTGCAATTTCACTTTGGGATTAACAAAATACTTTATCTAGCTATATCACTGATATTGGTAAGATGTCCTAAAAATCAAAGAAAAAATTAAAGTAAGAGTTTAGTCATAATTTTTCATATTAGCAGCTTTAAATATGGCAACATAGATTTCTTGTGAAAAACAATTAGCCAGAAAAGAGTATTCTGGCAGAGTAAAACAGAGTACCACCCTAACATAAATACCCTTAGTAGTTTTAAATACTTTTTGTCGATGTCTCAACAACATAATGGGGAAACTCCATTTTACAGATTGTGTAATCTTGGGTCGTACAAAGCAGTGACTCTTCCTGAAAGTGCGTCTCAGTGTGTGAAGGAAGCTCTCATGATACAGCAGGAGGAGCTTCTCCTTTCCCCTCTTCCTTATCTCAGGATGCATCTCAGGCCTCTCCTAATACCTGCCATCCTGATTAGATGTGGAAAAAAGCCCAGAGCCATCCTTCCTCTTCTAATTGCATCATCTGGATTGATAGTCTTGAGATAAAATTAGATAATTTTTAATTTGATTGATGTTCACTGGAATTCTGTGAAATCTGAGACAGACGGTTAATAAATCCTCATACAGACTGTATAATTTGACTGACTGTAACCCTACTCTCGATGAATACTTCTTACTTTTGACAGTTGGTAGCCATGCTATCTGCTGAGTTGGTTGGACTGACGGTAACATGAAGTATAAAAACTAAAAATTATGTTTTTAGGAGTAAACTTTCATGCAGGATTATTTCTTACTACTTGGCTGTGTATATCACCTGGATATTGCAGAAACTGTAAAAAGAAACTGCTAAACAAATATGGTATATGTGTCAATTACTGCTGGTGTTGGTCCACTGTGTTTCTATTCAGTCCAA
Source organism: Sandelia bainsii (assembly GCA_032362345.1). Taxonomy (NCBI): domain Eukaryota; kingdom Metazoa; phylum Chordata; class Actinopteri; order Anabantiformes; family Anabantidae; genus Sandelia; species Sandelia bainsii. The sequence goes on along the minus strand of JAUMHL010000012.1, from coordinate 18,524,644 downwards.
AATAAATGCACCTGTCAAGAGATTTTAGAACACTTCAGGCTTCTGTCTGCTCACAAGCTTTATGGAGATGCAGATTTCCTCTTCCAGCAGGAGTTAGCACCCACCCACAAAACGACCACTAACTGGTTTGCTGACAATGAGAATTGTCGTTCATTGGCAGCCAACTGGACTGAACCGAACCCCATGCAGAATCTATTGGTTGTCGTAAAGAGGAAGATGATAAACACTTGACCCAGCAATACAGACGCGCTGAAGGCTGCTATTAAAGCAAGTTGGTCTTCAGGAACACCTCAACAGAGCCACAGACTGATGACCTCCATGCTACGCCACATTGATGCAGTAATTTAAGCTAAGGGAGTTCCAACCAAGTACTGAGTGCATAAATGAACCTACTTCTCAGAAGTTGGACATTTCTGTATTGTAAATACCTTTTTGATTCATCTTAGCAAATATTCTAATATTTGAAGATACTGGATTTTTGTTTTTCATGACCTGTTGCTGCAATCATTGACATTAAACCCAAAAAATGCTTGAAATATTTCACTTTAAATGTAAAGAATCTGGAATGCTTTGTCTTCTGTGTAGACATGGTATTAGTATGCGGCTGAGATGTTGAGCTGACCCTGATAAAGTAAAGCTTCAATCCAACAAGCTGAGCCTGAATTGGCCTAAAATGACCACCTTCCAACCGTTTCCATTTAAATAACAACATGACTTTATGCTGGTGAGTCATACCTCTAAAGCACCACTAAAATCAGTCCTTTGTTCCTAAATTATAATGACTGTGTACTCATTGGTAACTGTTAACCAGTCAGCATTAAAACCCTTGTTGTCATCTTTCTATGTCTATAAGTAGCTGTACTGTATGATGATTTACCAATACCAAAATAAGTTATGAGTAAACTGCTTCAGTTCATTCAAGTGAAAGTGATCTCTGTGGGATAGGGACTCTTAGGGTGAGACACAACAAAGTGTAACCCTGCAATCCAACGATGAAGCAGCTAATACGAACACATTCTTTAAATGAATAAAGTGAAAAGGCAGTTCAGCAGGCTCTCTGAGACCCCAGAGTAGCAGCGGACTTTTAGTGTTTTTATGGAATTCTTGTAAATCACAGATAGCGGTAATCAAATGTCATAAAGTCATATCATCCATAAATACAGTAAATGTGAGCCTCCGCTTTTGTGTACTTTAGACCAGGTTGTTTACTTTAGCTCATACCTCTGTGACATGAATGGACCTCCCACTCCGAGGGCCCCAAGGCCTTTATAGGATTCCCTAGTTTCTTATGTTGGAGAAGACCTACGTGTGACTTTAGGGACCCGTCCTCTCCCATGATACCTGTGTTTCGTGGGAGATGATGTTTAACCCACCTTCGCCGATGTGGAGCGTTTTACATCCAAAATTCAAATCCAACAACACATTTTTTGTTAAGCCATATATCAGAGTGCATCAGTCACTCTGGAGAAAAGTATACCAAAGCAGAGATAATGTGGTTAAAATCTAACCATCAGTAAATTATCTTAAAAATGCACTTAAAAATGTCTAACGTGTTTACCTGACTCCACACACCCCTGGTTGCTATGGAGAGGTGAGAGCTGCAGAACAACGATCCTGTGACTAAGAACCCAGGCAGCAGCAACAGCAGGGGCATCAGGACAGGTGACAGTGGCGAACACACACACACACACGCACGCACACACAACACCATTAGCATCCATAAAAAGCCAGGGCTTGTCAGCATTAATCACCACTCCCCCCCTGCCTGTTATTGTGAGCTCCTTAGCAGAGGTGTACGTGAGCATCTAACAGCAGGTTTTTCCTCATCATCATCTTCGTGTTCTCAGCCCATGTGATCTGGGGGACAGCAGGGCACCTGAAATTAGCAGTGTCATCCACCAGGAAATTGTGACAGGATGTGAATGAAGTTTCTGGTTTTAACTGCCTCAAACTGTTTAATTTGTGGACTATTTTAATAACACCAGGTGGTGGGACACTTACGGTCAAATTCAGCAGTTCAGTTTACAAGAAGTACTCCTGTTCCACTGTAAAGGTGACTTGTAATCTGTTCACTGACATACTAACATCCTCACCCCCACTCTTAGTATAGGCACCATTTTCAACCAGAAAAATTGTATGATTGATTGTAAGAAACCTACTCTGTGTTTATCTGTTCCTATCCCAGGATGGAAGTACAACAGTTACAGTACTGGGTGTTTTTTAAGTTTTCTGAAGTAAAGTAAATAAGCTACGATAAAAAATCTTAAAGAAAAACTTGGAGAAGAAATTTTATGTTTATGTCTGCAATTTATGGCTATATAGAGACCTGCACCATAAATGCAGGATGTAGGTATGATCTACAGTAATGTCGATAATGACAGATCTTTGCACACTTGGTGTTAACTGGGTTGTTTACGTGAAAAGTGACGTGGTTATGGGTGGACTAAAATGAGAGCTAGAGAGGTCACTTAGAATCATTTACCTTCTCTGCACACTGCACAAATGACAGTTTGATAACGTTCTAGAAATCGTTGGACACAACCGCCCTAATTACCCATAATATTTAATTTCCATTAAACCAAATTACAAACATTAAAGCTGGACAATATGGCAAAATGCTCCATCATAATATTGTTTTTCATATCAGTCAGTATCAATAATTCACAAAATTATAAAAGTATTTAAAGTTGTACTACTTTAATTTACACATCAGATATTGCTGGTGTTTGGGATTGAAAGCACAACTTGATGGCAGTGCTTTAGCTGGTGGAATAAGTTTGTATTATTTCCAGTTTGCGATGCACAGCACCTGTCTGCTGCGTGTCGGACTTTACAAAGGGGAAAGCAACTGACTTTTTACCTTGTTTATCTCATGTTGGGGCTGCTGAGCTTAGCTTTTTTCACCAACTCTTGATGTTTTCTCTAAGGGAGCACTCATCTCCATGACTCGCGTGTTTTACCAAAACAGCAGCGTGTGTGTGTGTGCACTCTACTAACTCAGCCAAACATGCTGTGTTTGTTGGCCGTAGGTTGTCTGTTCTTTAAAGATGATTCTTATTGAATGATTCGTTAGAATTGCATGTGTCTATGATATGATGGGCTGGTGTATGCTATCAGGGAACGTCCCTTATCGGTGGTTTATCATAGTTTTTGCTTTTCTTATTAGAATTTTCTACTGCAAAGATTGCTTATATCATTTTTATCACCAAATACTACTGTGTATATTTCCAGACTAGTTATTCACTGTGTCCTATTTCCTGCTGTAACTAGCTTGCAGATTATAGTGAATAGGAATTATGGCTTCTAAAGAGATTTGTCTTTAATGGTGACCCAGTGAATGAAGGTTGTTTGTTGGTTGCCTTGGTGTCAGGACTAAATTAAGCCTCTGATTGAAGAGTGTCTGACCCTCCAGCTCAGAACCAGTGCTCCTCTCTGCTCAAGCACTATTTGGCTATTAATAAGACTGTTGAAGGTGCTGTGCCCCAGAGCAGCTCAGTGAGCCCTCCAGGCTGCCTAATGTACTATGAATGAGCAGCTTCCTGATGTGAGAAGATGTCACATGAGGACACGGGGATACATCTAGGTTCTTTCAGGGAATCAGATATCCACACAAAGAATTGTTTCTGAAGGACATAAATGCCAGAAAGTCGTAACATGTAAGCCCTGTGGTTAAAATAATGAAGATGTGTTTTGATCTGCAAGATTTCTAGGTGGAAATTCAAAGGTTTTCAAGCATAATTGTGATGACATAATCTAAATTGGCACTGGGTCAGTACTGGCTCAGCAGAGAAGCAAACCTTACCACATTTGCACACCCCTTTTGTTCACAAGACTTTTGACTCGTCATCTTCTCTCCAAGACCCTCTTTCTTATTTCTAGCTCTTCACATTGTGAATAAGAATCAAGCTGCATATTTACTACTTGTAGGAGAAGTCTGAGATACAGTGTTCGCCAAGCATCAAGTCAATCTGTAGCCTTCAAACACAACAGGCAGTCGTGTATCAACCAATTACAGGAATATTATGAACATGCTGCGTGTTTTTGGCAGATTAATTCTTTTATTCTGTTCCCTTTTAACTAATGTACTTGTGTGCTACCTGTTCCTTTTTCGTCTGGGTGTCTCAGGGGAGTGTGGCCACGGAGCTGACGTGGTTGGTTGTTAGTGTCCACCCACCTCAGGCTGCGTGTACCATAGCAACAAGTAGGCACAGTTTGGGGATGTCACATCTCTGGTGTATGCCAGAGATAAAGAACAAAATGATGTTGTGCTGAGCCGACAGGTACAGGGTGTGAAGCTAAAAGCTCCCCAGAAACTTTTATGAGAACTTCAAAATATGTCACATATTTTCCTTTTCTTTTTAAACAATGTGGATTTTCAAGTTGTGGCTCTTTAATAGACAGTTGTGGCTGAAAGAGGCATCAAAGTTACTAAAACACATTTTCTTTCTTAGCTCCTGAATTAGGCCCATTTAACTAGATAATTTCAGTTTAATGTGCCAAGATTTTGATTCATTCATTCACCTCTGAAACTTCTGTCACTTCACCCCAGTACACTGAGAGAGATGGAATTTCCCTTGCTGAACTTTCAAAGTAATATCACTGTTAGTGTTGAAAGTCTGGTGACACATGTTTATGTGCACTTAAATAGTTAATTTCTTAACCAGTATGTTAAGAACTGCAGACACGGAGAGTAGAGATGCCTTCTCTTTAGCCAACTCTGAACATGCTGCAGATAGTTTGCATATTGTGCTACTGTGCACACATTAGCTTGAAAGACAAGGGTGTTTGCTACATCTTAGGGAAACAGGTTATACATACTTGTGTATGTTTGTGTAATATTCTAGCAGGACAGGTTTATATAAAATTGAATGTAGCATAGACAATAGGAGAGCTTCTCCCACAATCTGTTTTCTGTTCCGCACTGTTGAGACTTGTGGTGCAAAGTTATGTGTCCAGTAAAGAACAAAGTTAAAGCTCAGTGCAGATTGACTGATTGTCCAGTAGCTGCCACATTTCCATGATTTCTGCCTGAAGTTTCACATGATTTCTGGTTTCAAATTTTAATTGTGAACAGCTTTCATAGGTGGTGCTTCTTGGGAGTTCCAAATGTTGACTGTAAGGCTTGTAGATTATCCAGAGTAAACGGAACACTGTTTTTGGAAAGACATGTTAATGATTCGTTTTGCAAATTTAATTTTCCAATCCTTTGAGCACCACAAGTGAATTCGATTCACCCCCATGTTTTGGACCTAATGCAGAATTTGTCAGAGACTAATATCACAAAACCTCTGCACATAAAATTAGAGCTGCGCTGTTGCAGTTCTTTTTCAGTAATCTCGGTGAACTGACCATTTAAAGCATGATTTCAACACTTTGATGTAATCGTTTGTCCTAAATGTCATGTTTGGAGGTCAGGCAGAAGTTGGAGTAATGTATCCAGGATGCGGCTGCTCTCAGAAAAGGTGAGAGAAGTGGAGTGCTTGCCAGACTTCTGCCAGTGTAAGGCTCAGTCTCTAAAACAGTCCCATCCTGTCCACAGCTGTTGTTTTCTCTCTTCTCTGCCCCAGTCCCCTGATTAACCACACTGACCAGTGAATAACCCCCCTCCCTCCCCATTCACTCCTCCCTCACTCTGAATAGGTAATCCCTCTCTCTGTTTGTCTGTAGATCTCTGGCACACACAGCAATGCAGCCTTATCCAGAGCTTCTGTGGTGTCCATTTAATCATTGACAATGTCTTTGTGTATCTTGCATCCTGTGCGATAAAATCACCATGCTAACAAAGCCATGAGCCGTCCTGACAAAATGAAAATGAATGACAATGTACATGGAGCTGTGCAGTGACCATTTTCAATGCTAATTGTTGACTTAGTGTGCCTGCTGTAAATGTACCCCGAACATGTCATGCATGATGTGCTCTTACAGTAAGGCTTGTTTTTAATTAACCTTGCAGGAACGTGTCCTTTCCACATAATCACATGCATTACCAAGGCAGCAGCTAGTGATTATTTGCCATAATATATTAACCCAGTGGTGGTTTTTTATTTTTTTTGTGACCAGTCATTTAAACTATAAAAAGTAGGAAAAATACTCACACAGTCGTGCATGAAAGTTTATGAACCCTTTAGATTTTTTTTTCTATTTCTGCATAAATAAAACATGACCAGATTTTAGTGCTTTCAGTAACTGGTATGAACTTCACCTAAACCTTTCCAGTAACTGTTTATCAACCCTGCACATTGTCTTGTAGGGATTTTATCCCAATCTTCCTGTAGAACAGCTTCAACTCAGGGATTAAGTTGGGTTAAGGTCAGGTCTGTAATGGCCAAGTTTGACTTGGTCATTCAAAAACATTACATTTCTTCTGCTTCAACCATTCTTTGGTAGAATGACTTGTGTGTTTAGGGTTGTTGTCTTTCTGCATGATCAACGTTCTGTTGAGCTTCAGTTCACAGATGGATACCTTCACAGTTTTCTGTGGAATAGTCTTGTACAACTCACAAGTCACTGGGCCATCAGTGATGGCAAGCGGTTCTGATGCTTCTCATTCAAGCTTGTGTTCGGCTTGTGCAAACTGTAGACGAGCAGCAATGATCTTTTTGGAGAGTAGTTTCTGCCTTACAACTCTACAATGAACGCCACTGTTGTTCAATGTTCCACTTATCGTGGACTCTGAATAATGATATTAGCCACTGCAAGAGAGACCTTTAGTTTCCTTGACGCTACCCTGTTGTTCCTTGTGACCTCCCGGACTATTAAGCACCTGCTCTTGGTGTGATCTTTGTTGGTTGACCAATCAGGAGGGTAATAATGATGCCGAATGTACCCTATTTGTACATCATCTGGCTGACAGTCGACTAGTGAAGTCCAAACTCCTTACAAAATATTCTGTAGTAATATTAGTATATGTAGTAATGTAATATTTATCTTCTAAGGTCTTCAGAAATCTATGTTCTAACCATGTCACACTTCTGCGAACCTGTGTTGTCAAGATCAGGCTTTGATTTCTCTTCTTTATATAAAGTAGGAAGACTCGCACCTGATGGTCATCCTGTTGACTGAAACACTTGAGTCTCCTGTCAGCTAGTGTGAGGTAATCACCCCCACAAACTTTGTGCACTTGTATTGTCACGGCAACAATACTGACAAGCTGATTCAACAGAGGCATGTACTCTGACATAATATAGCTAACTGCAGTTGCTGCTACTGCAGGGCTAACGGTAACATTCAGAGGCACACCGGAGCCAGACAAAATCTTACTTTGTCCTTAAAATCTTCAGCTGCCGGAGCTAACATTTGTGACCTAGCAAGTTAAGTAACTGTTACTGACCCCTTATCCAACACAGAACACTTTCTTCTTGCTGTCAGCCTAATGTGTGCTCTGAAAAAAACCGTCAGAGGTTGGAAATGCACACAGATGTTTATGCAGGTCTTTACCTTGGCCTCAAAGATTCTCTGTTCCAATGCAAAAGGAAATTGAGGACAATTTTGCAGAATTTGGCAAGATGAAATGAATTAGAATTGTGGGCTATAATGTTTAAATACTGTTGATGACGAATCAAAATTGATTGGTTATTGATTAATCAACAAATTAAGTTGTAGCCTGCCTGATTTTCTGACCACTCTTCCTGTGTTTGCTGGTTGTGGAGACATTTCTACCAGTGCTACTGCAATCAAAGATCTTTGCAATTATTTTAGGTACATTATGTACGTACAGCTTTATCTTAATGGGCACAGCCTGCAGCAGGCTGATGTACTGACATCAGAATATCAGGATTTAAGCCTTGACAGAGGAAGCAGCATGTTGTGTGCTGCATTCTGTTCAGTGCCCGCTATGTGTTGGATGTCATCATTCAAAATATGATCGACCACTACGTTCCACGTTCCAGTGGGTACCACAGGCAGTGCAGCTATGAGGATATACCGTGTCTGTGCCAATGCCACTCTCCACCCATCAAACATTACATAATATGATTTAGGTGCCCAGCAGTTGCCGGGAGACAGACTATGTCCAAATTTAGGAGGAGCAAAAAGCAAAGACAATGGACACTCTCATACATGGAAGTGCTTCCAGCATGTCATCCACTGATCCAGTGTGTGATACAGTGTGTGTATGAATCAATGCATGTGAATGAATATTTAGTTTTTGATTTTATTGTGTTTGGCACAAAAACACTGATGTGAGAGCTATTATTTCTGTAAATTACAGAAATTACAAATCCATGCTTGTTGCTGTTTTTTGTGGCACAGACAAATGACATTGGAATCTACAGTTATCTATTAATCTACCAGTTTCTTGCCTTGATTGATAAGTTAGTCTACAAAATATCAGGAAATGGAAGAATGCTAGTCACATTTTTCCAAAGCCAAAGGTAATGTCTTCAGATGTCTTGCGACCAGAAGTAAAAAAATCATAAAATCTTTAATATACTATGGCAAAAAAAAAATACAACGATGAAGACAGAACTAAATAAAGACTTAAATTATTATGTGATTAATAAAATAAAAGCGGATACAATGTTTCTTTTCCTCCTAATTACAACATCATGAAAGTTTTAGTCCTCATGCTTCTACTTCTTGATTTAGCGACACCTGTGGTTACTGTGGTTTAATATTACAGCAAACACTTGTGTAGTGCATCTGGTTACGGTGCAACCCAACTCCAGTTATTTAATGAACAAGAAATTTAATAATAATGGAAAGCAGATCTGATTTCATGCTACAGAAGGTGCCTAGTTGTTTGGGTGCAGCCTGTTGCTCGTTTCTCTTCGTCTGTCAGCTCAGTGTGGCTGCTTCCTCTTGTTGCATTACTCTTGTTGCAATATTCAAAATAGATGTGTTCTTAAAAAATGAGCACGTGTTATAGAGCGTTTTTGAAACACATCCGGTGTGCCCCTGCATGTGATCCTGATGTCACGTTATACTGTATGGATTCATGTCAGTACCTGCACATGAATTGATGTGGTCTGCTCTCTTCCTTGAGCAGACCTGTGAGGGGACAGTCTGTTTGCTGATGTGAGGCTAGATCAAATTAACAAAACAGTTTGGTCTTGTAATGATGATGCACACAGCAGAGATCTCGGTCTCATGTTAACCCCTACTGTCGCCCTCTCTGAAGCACCGTGACCCTGCCATGATCTGCTACAAAAGACTGAATGACTCTGCCGTTATGCAGCTACATCACGGTGCCTCTCACATCCCTCACATTCTTTGGCTTTTTTGCCAACCTGACATTCTCGTGGGCATTTGATAAGGGAATAATAGGAGGATCAGAACTGGAATTCGTTGAACAAACTGGGATGCTTTGACTCAGAAACCTTTGTGGGTCCACAGGGTCCGTTATGCTGCTGCTTATTCTCACCCAGATGAAACTAAAGGATGATAGGTTGTGGGGTTTTTTTGTTTGTTTTTTTACATAATTTTCCAGAAAAAATGTTATGATTGATAATATTTTGTTGATCAGTCCTGTTGCTGTGTGTTAGAAGAATCTCTGCAAAATGGTTTTCAATAAAATTCAGTTAGTTAGCTCAAGCAGCAAGAAAAAATGGATTAATTCAGGTAAATTGGATAAATGTGCACTAGACACAGAACACAAACAGTTTTTGGTTGCTGCTACTCATAATTGCATTGTCCAAAGTGAACTAACATAAGCTTTATCTGTCTCTGCAGTCTTTAGTGCTGAGATGAAACGGTTTTTCATCCACTTGAGTTTGTACTTTACTTTTTACTTTACTTTACTTGGCAGACGCTTTTATCCAAAGCTTTTTATCCAAAGCCACTTAAAAGGGGAGTTTGTAATCCCGTTTGTAGTTTAAGCTACTGTCACGGTCTCTGGCTCTGCTCTCTGGTCTGTGCCGAATATGGTCATATCCTGTCATTTCTCTCCCATCACTCTGCTCTCCCTCTGCTCTCACTAATTAACCTGCAATCAGCTCAACTCCACTCACCTGTTCTCCTCCCTTCAAAAGCAGGTCTGCCAGCTCCCTTCCCCTGCCAGATTGTCTGCCTACCTGACTCCAGTACAAGCAACTTTCCAGCATTCTTTTCGGACCGGATCTCTGTGGATGAACCTGCTTTGGACCTGACCCTGTTTTTGCCTCTGACCCTCTCGGCTCGTGAGTACTTGGTTTTCTGACTATTATCTCGGGATTTGGATTTGGATTCTGGATTATTGGATTTGGCCACCTGATTAACCTGTGTGTTTGGACCTCGCTCTGTCTCTGGATTTTTGGATTGTGGATGAACTGTTATCTGTGTTTTCTTCGGCTCTGAAACCCTGCTTCGTCTTAGACCTGATTTTGCCTAACCACTCTCGCCTGTTTCTCCGAGCTCCTCTTCCCCTCTCTCCTCAAGGGTTCACTCACCTGCTCTCCCCTGAGTTTCCCTCGCCCGGATCTCCGTCTCCACACTCATCTCTACAACAACTCCTCCTATTGCCAGACTGCACCTCTCGACCTGGATCTCCCCTTCCGCTCATTCAGTTCTCATCTCCTCTGCTCATCTCTTCAACTCGCCTGTGAATCCTGCCCTCGGCAGCTCCTCTGCCTCTGACTCTCTGGCCGCTCACACTTCTATCAGTTTTTGATCATTGTACGATAAATCTGTTAAGCCTTCAACCTGTCTCACGGGCATCTCTGAGTCCATCTGAAAAATTGCCTCACAGCTACAGTCATTACACTTAAAACTCCATAATTAAAATCATTTTATAGTACATACTGTATTCCTTATCATAGCTCAGTTCTTCCATACACATGAGATCCTGCAGAAGAACAGCAGCTAATCGATTTCCTCAGATTGTTGTACCTGGGTTTTTTATTTTTTATTTCTGCCTGTGTGAAAAGAGTGAGGTTGTGTGCGAGGTAGTTGCCAGTAAGCAGATGTAGGAAATGGAGACACCTCTTCTGGGGATATGATTCATCTGGTCAGCAGCACAATAAGATCTAGTTCTGCCTTTAAAGACCAAAGCACATGAGGGAGAAAGTTTTAGCACGGCTGATGAATTATTCAGGACATGACGTTAACAGTAGCATATTGTTTACTGTCTGCTTAAACTGTGCAAAAGTAGAAATTTGCATCTTACCACACATGCTTACAGTGTGTGTGTGTGTGTACGCACACGCACACAGAAACAACAAAAAACAACACACCGTTCCAGCAGCAGCTGCACTGTCGCAGATTGGACATGAATCAGATCTAGGAGCAGTGGCTCAGATCTAACTTGAAAAAACGATGTGGAGCACACTGGTAGCCTAATGGTTTGGGCACATGCCACTTAACCACAACATCACCGGTTCAGATTACTCTTGGGGCTTTTGTTTCATGTCACACACTCTCTCTCTCTCTCTCTCTCCCTGTGAATATGGTTTGCTCACACTAATGTGAAAGAAAACAAATATGCTGTAAGTCAGTTGGACATAAGACATAAAAGGATCATTTGGGTTTGTTGTGTGAACATAGGCTCAAACAGCTTTAACATACCAGCACTTTTTTGTTTCTGGACTCTTTGACTTTCTTTGTTCCCAGATTACACCTGATTGTATCAGTGTTCCCATTATTATAGTCCGTCACCTCTCACTCCTATTGTTGTGGGAAGTATTGCACCGAGAGGAGTTATTTCAGAGTGATGTGGGAAACACGCACCGAATGAGCGTTATGAAATTCAGAATTTCCTCTTGGTGGTAATAACTCTTGACTCTCATCTTAATTTGTTTGATGCCAAAGCATCGGTGCAGCTTCAAGTGGTCCACCTTCTGCGGCCATGGTTGTTTCTGGCTAAGCAGGGGTCCGTGTGAAGCAGGAAGACTTCAGCTACAGACAAAACACGCTGAGGATCACAGGTCTGGAGCGAGAGCTGAGTCTGTTTGAACGTCAGGTTCCCAGAAGCTTCGATGAAAGCCAGGGGTTCCGGTCATAGTTCAGGAGGACAGATTGTGTTTGTGTTGCAGGTCCCAGCTTTTTACTCCTGCATTGCTGCTGTTGTAGCACTGGGAGTCCAAACAAGGCTCAATCAGCTGTGCAGCGCGATGTATAAAACACAAATAAATAGTGATAAAAAGTAAAGTGTTTGGATATTTGATATCTGAGGGGTTTACACAGAAATAATGGAAGTTGGCCTAACATTTACCTTTGGAAGTTTACTCCGCTGATACACAGCGTTATTGTTTTCATAAACAGGGAGTGAGCAGAGCTGCACAATAGAAACACTGAACCTACAGCAGTAAGAGCTGAAACCCTGTGGCACTGCACAGCGCTTAACAATGTGGCACTATTCTTCCTTTCGGACAGGAAGTAACCTCAATGTGCCTTTCCTGGTCACAACTTCAAATTAATAATTCAATAAATAAATGCAATATTAAATGGTGTGACCGGAAAGTAACTCCTTACTTTCCCACCAGCGTTGCCCTTCTGGTACAAGCTGGTGCCACCTTCTGCACTTTTGTTTACGAGAAAATAAATCTGTTGAATTTTTTATCCATGTCACCTTATTATATTTGTATTTTCCTGATGCTTGACTCACTTATTTTCTATTTAATCCCATCCTGTATTGTCTGCTGCGGTTCAAAGTATGAAACATAATTTTGAAATGTCTCTCGGAGGAAATGTGAAGCACAGATCCTGATTATAATAAGCAACTGAAACAACTGACTCATTTTCTCTCTTCCTTTCTCAAAATGATCGAGATGGATCCGATACTGTAACTGCTTTATGTCAGATGAATGAAACACAGACACACACACACACACACAGAAGCATCACGTTCAAAGCTCGGACTCTGACTGGAATTCTGACTCCACTAGTTGACATTAGTGTCAGTCTTCCTTAACGGTAAACCGAGGAATTTTCCATTGAGTTGGGTTGACGTCTGTGCAGTTGGAGAGAAGAGGCAGAGCTTTGGAAGAGAAGGCAAAATATTACCAGCATGAGGAAAAGAGTTCACTGCTTGCCTGCTTTCTAAGAACTGAACTCGAATTAGACTAAAATCCTGCTTGTTGTTCATAGTGAATACAGTTAGTATTAAGTAGTAAGTATAGATGCCACAAATAAATCTCACAGTCCTGCAAGAATTTTAAAGATTTTTGATGTTTTTCTTTTCCTCCTTTGGACTAGTGTGGGAGCTTTTTCTTACGTGGACCTACACAATTAATTAGACCTTATGTGTGATTTTAAGATCTACCAACAATTCTTTTCCCCCCAAATATTCAAATGTCTACTTCATTTCTAATATATCTTTTTTTTTTTTTTTTTTTTTTTAAAGCCGAATTATTGTCGCATTAGTACAGAAGAACTCAAAAGCAAGCTCACAATACAAACCCACAGCTCTGTATTGTCTATTGTAGCTCAGTTTTTGGTGTTCAGTTGAGCTCTGGTGTATAAGTTCTGGAGGATTTTCTTAAACTTCAGTAAAATGAACAGTGTACTGTGCGTCTGTCACCATATGTCAGTCAGAAGGTTTGAATGGACAGTATCGTTTTGTAGTGGTGCATTTACCAAACAAACAGAAACCCAACCGGTGACTGAAAGAAGGCTATAATAAGAACAACTGATGATTTAACCAAAAGCTTTTATTAAGACAAGCTCCGAGAATAAAAGCAGAACTTTCCCAAAATAAAGCAGTACATTGTCATTCCTGCAAATGATCTATTTATTAGCAAAGCACATGTTAGTAAAACAGGATGGAAAAAGTTTGAATGAGTTTCACTGCATGTAGATTTAAGTGGTGCTGGTGTTTCTAAAACTTTCAGTAAAGGGCACCAGTGCTACCAGTGGAAAAAGTTAGTCTGGAGTCCTGCCTGTAGAGATGGTGGGTTTGTCACTACAACACACTTGTTTATTTTATTTAAGCCTCTTCAGCAGTGTTCAGCCTGTGATAATGCAATTATCATTTATCTTGATTGTGACATTTAAAAGATTCAAATCCCACCTGTGGATGTGGCTGTATTTCAACGCTGTGAGTAGATCAAAACCAGAGAAATTATAAAGACCAGAGATGCAGTCGAGAGAGGATGGAAGACAGGATGAGAGATTGATGAGAAGAAGTTATGTCAGGAGCTCTGAGAAAAGAGAAGGTCTTAATCCCTCCTGCGCCAGTGAAGGATGCAGTAAGAGGCGGCTGGTTAGTGTCACAGCTCGCTGCTGCTGGCTCCTTAGTAGTGCTGCTATACTGAAGTATTCAAAATGGATGCAGAAGATTTACAGTGCAAGACTTTGTGTTTTTTCTTCCCTTCATTAATATTTTTCAATCCTTTTCGTGTGTGTGTGTGTGTGTGTGTGTGTGTGTGGGGTGTTTAACTCAGATGAACATAACGGTACGTTTTAGATACGTCTTTGATACACTACTCACAAAAAGTTAGGGATATTTGGCTTTCGGGTGAAATTTATGGAAAACATAAAAAGTTCACACTAC
>JAUMHL010000012.1:18490682-18510140 GCA_032362345.1 Sandelia bainsii | reverse complement strand
AAGGTTATAGTGCATTTTAGGTTCATCCTGAAATTTCACCCAAAAGCCGAATATCCCTAACTTTTTGTGAGTAGTGTGTGTTAGAAGTTGAAATACCACTCTACAAAAATACACCTTTGTAAGTCCTACATTGATAATTTAATCAAGTACAAAATTATTGTATATCAGTGTCCAAAGTAGAAGTAATGGCAGAAACCAAAGTTTTGTGGTCTGTTATTACTGATGCATTAACATGTACAATAAGCAGTTGTATTGTTGTAGCTTGTGGGAGTGCAGTTTAATAAACAATGCTTAATTTTATTTGCTCATTAAATGTTTAGTATGTAACATCTTTATCTATGAAGTCACTGTTGACATTAGTTTGACATTAATAAAGTTACCTTCATCTGTGTTAAAACCTAAAACCTGTTAAAAATGTGTTATCTGCTTATGAAGACAAGTGAAACAGCATCACTCTGATTGTCCACTGACCTTTTATTGAAAAAGAACAATATAATATATTGTACAATAATAATATTAATACAAAAATCTGTACATTCCATGGTTTGCAGTACATTTGGAAGACTGATAGAAAGTAACTGCAACAAGGAGGGAGGTATTTACACATGTAGGATCTATGGAGCCTAGCGGCTTCTGTCACTGCAGGATATTAATTTGTATTAACGCCGTACACCTTCATATGCCGGGGTTACAGTACATTTGGCTTTGAACTACGCTTTCTCTAATTTTTACATTCTCAAGTAAAACAAAACAGAGAATGAAAAGTCAAGTAGTGTTGATAATGAAGTAGGCTGATCTGTAGTCTGCATGAAGCAAAAAAGTAAAGTGGCTCTGAGAATGTTTTATTTGGAGATTTTATTCAATCTCCAGTCATAACACTGTCAGATTCAGACATTAAGAAAGTGATCTAGTTTTTTTTGCTAACAAATTTATCACATACAACCTCATGTTTTAAAACCTTTAAAGCATGTGTGATTTAAAAAATCTATTTCTTGGTTCGCATTGGAAAAAGCCTTCAAACATTAAAGTGCCGCTGACTGAATAATTGTTTTAGTTCAGCAAACACTACAGGGCTTGTGGTTCTTGTTTGCTGTTCTCTCCAGTAAAGCCTTCGCCATTTTGGTTCATTTATCACTTTAATTTCTTCATTTTCCCCATTTCGGACATTCCAGATTAAGGCTTGATGAGGTGGCTCAAGATAGGGATGATCAATGTAAAAAAAAACTGTACACACGTTCTTGAAAAACAAACCTTGTTAAAGCTCCTTAAATGTTCTACGTCTCTGTACCAAATCTAATTAGGTGTTGTTTTTAAGAACCACATTACTATGAAAATAATACTCTTTGGCATTTTTTTTTTATCAAAAAAAGAAGCAACATCATAGCAGCACTTTTAAGAACATTCAGATTTTCCCAGTCTGTTTAAATTAATAATTTCTTGTCAGTTTGATGCCATTAATACTACCATTCTCTTTGCCTTGACATGAACAGACATGTTTCATCAGTCTGACCAGCAACAAAGAGTATCAGATCACTAACCACCTTACATTTTACCCATGAAGCTTTAAAATCTTTACACAAAAGCATGAAGCAGAAGATCAGAAATTCAGTGTTTAAGTCAGAGGAAATTCCTAAAGTTCAAACTCTCCTGCACACAGAAAGCTTTTGGTTCAGTTTCAGATTTTAGACTTATGATGTCTACTATGAGGCCAGCTCATGAACAATACTCTTGTACCTTCTGTTTCAGACATGCACAAAGTGTCAAAATGAAATCATATCTAAGGGTTTTTAAACAAAATTTTCCTGCAGCACTTGAACATATTCTATAAAAACATCAAATCCACCTTTCTGAAAGCATCTTGTTCTTGCTGAAGAGAAAAACTGAAACATGCCTGCAATTTTTCAAGTCATCTCAACAAATTCCTTCCTGTGTCATCTTGCACTCACCAGACACTGAGCACACATTCACGGGGACTTTACGGAGAATTCATCCTACAATATGCACATGGTTCATAGTGCTGCGTTTTGTCATACTGTATGTAGTCAAAGTTCAACCTCACATACAAAGATCTAAAACGTTGCCGGTTTTCCACAGCAGTACCGTTTGGCTTGTCCTCTAACCAAGGCCAAGTTCGGCTTGTTGTGCCTTTTGGAGCAGAGAGGTGATTCTTAAAAAAAAACCTCAAGTGAGGTTTGAGGTCTAAACAGTCATATTTCTGACTCTCGTCTCAGAGGCCGGGGCTCTAATGGCACCGTGGCTTGGCTATGTTCGGTCTCTGAGATGTTGTCTGTCTGGGTGCCGTCGGGCCCAACGCTGCCCCCGTTCCCCTCGTCTGTGTCCTCTTTGTTCTCCAGTGCCATCTCGTTTTCATAGCAGAATGAGTTGGAGTTTGAGAGAATGTATTTTTTCTCTGCCAGGTCTCTGGCGCTGCACAGAGGGGTGCTCGGCACCTCATATGTCTTATGGAACCGGGAGTAGTCCACCTTGTAGTAATTCTTCTCCTCAAAAAGCACCGGCTCAAATCGGTGGCCCCAGAGGATCTCACTGGCGACATAGGAGCTGCGGCACTGTGTGGTCATTGCTGTAGCCTCGACCATGCCCTCCAGGATGACCACAATTTCAAACTCTGAGTTCTCCAGGTCCTGTTTACTCATGTCGTAAAACGGGCTGTCCTCATCGATTTCGTGGACAATGGTGATTGGGGAGACCAGGAAGATGCGGTCAACGCCACTGTCAAAACCCACATCTATGTCCATCTGGTCGAGGGGGATGTACTCCCCCTCTGCTGTCATCCGAGATTTCAGAAGCTGTGCTCGCACATGCGCCTCAACCAGGTGGCTCTTCCTTAAATTGCCCACACGCCACATCAGGCAGAGCTTGTTGTCCCTCATGGCCACCGTGGCGTTATGACTGAAAACCAAAGTTTCATTCCTCTTCTTGGGCTTTGCCATCTTTGCCATGACAGCACCAATGATGAAGGCATCAATAATGCAGCCCACAATGCTTTGGAAAACCACCATGAAGACTGCGATAGGGCATTCATCTGTGACGTATCTGTAACCATAACCAATAGTGGTTTGAGTCTCAATGGAGAACAAGAAGGCAGCGGTGAAGGTGCTCACATTGGACACGCACTTCGGGCCACTGCTTCCTAAGTCGCCATGCAAGATGGCCACTAGCCAGAAGACGCAGCCGAAGAACAGCCACGACAGGAGGAAGGCGAGGCAGAAGATGATGAACATCCACCTCCAGCGGATGTCGACACACGTAGTGAAGATGTCAGCCAAATACCGCTGACCTTTCTCACTCACATTGATGAATTGCACGTTGCAATGACCGTCTTTCTTTACAAATCTGCTCTGTGGGTGGTGCCTCGTGTGCACCTTGCTCTTGCTGTTGCCATAGCCGTTGGGCACTGCCATTGTGGCAAGCTTCATGCCTTCCTCCTCTGATGACACGATGCTGTAGCGGCTGGCTCGCACGCTTCCCATCACCTCAGTCTGAGAGGGCTGGGCTGCTTCTGCTTTTGAAAACAGAAAAAGTTTCTGGAAAAAGCGTTGGAGAAACAGTTTTGAAACGCTTTGGGGGACCAACTCAGAGAGGAAATGGTGACAATAATGAGGCGGGCCGAGGGGACGCCTCTTCAGCCTCCAAGGTGGAGTGCAACTGAGGAGGGTGAAGTGGTCACTCCTCTTTCATCAGATGACTGGACCTCATCAAGTTAATCTGCTGCAAGAAAACAGAGACAGAGCACATCTGTTAGACAAACCAATTCCACATAAATCAGATAAACTTTTATAATATCACGTTCAGAGTTTTTAATGACATCACCATCATCAAAAAGAATAATTTCATGGTTCAACGTTTGGGCCGTTACTTGTTGAAAATAAGTCAACAACTTGTCAGAACTGATAACTTCATCACTGAGTGAGACGTGTGTGTGCAGCCTGAGAAAACCCCTCAAAAACTTTATACCCAGGATCAGAAGAGCTCACTTCCCCCGTGCCAACAATATTTCATCCAGTTATGACAAACAATAGCAGTGATACATAACCCTGATCTAACATTTTAACTTTCACTGACAGAGTCCACACAGTAATTACACTCAGGTCCTGTTGTCATTTACAAAGACGACTTGTTTTTGTTGGCTGCCCTGCACTGAACTGATCAGTTCTTGCTGGACTGTGCGCTACAGTAATCTGGGAAAGTTCAGATATGCAGATCATTTTTCTTCCATAGTCATCTTTTATAATACACAGAGTAGAGGTTACATAATTTGAACTAAAGCAAACTCTAATCAAGATTTCAAGCAGAATATTTTATCAAATTTCTTCTGTCTTGTTGCTTTGTGGTGTATTTTCAATACACATTTTAATCGGCCTCTGCTTTCTAGGAACTTTATCATTTTAGAAGCACTGAAACTTATTAAGAAGCAGTTTCATCAGTAATCTGATCATGAACAACTGCAGAAGCATGTTATAAATAACATCCTGTCAATCTCACAGGCTTATTATACTTGATCTATTATTTTAAAGATGCTTGTGCAAGCTTTGTCTCTGGCTGTGCAGACAAGACGCACAGCTTGTTGACTCTCACAGAGCCCTTGGAGATTTCTTGTCACTGGTGTAGTAAACTCCTTTGAGGATTCTTCCTGCACAACTACAACATCACCATCCTAGCAACAAATTCTAAACTGACCTGCTGCAATCTCAGTGTTCCTTTTTTTTTTTTTATGTCCTTCAGAATGCATTTCTGTCTGAGGCAGAGTTACGAGATATGAAAGAAGCTGGTAGTGAAAACTAGTTTTCCATGCCAGGAGTGTTAGTACCAGATACACACATTAAATGCAAATACATATCGTGTGACCACAGCTGTGAGTCACTGAGTCATATTCAAGTTTCACACCTGCAAAAAGTAAAACTGGCTGATGCAATTTGTAAAGTTTTTACATAAATACCACCATGCACAGTTGCATTACCTTCTCAAATAAATATCAGCATATCATCCAAGTAGAAACCAGTGGACACGCACTGTTAAAGCTAAAAACTGAGGAAGCTGCACTGTTAGGTAATGTGTAATATTTCCTCAGATTATGCCTGATATGTAAACATTGCAGCAGCTTTTCATCCTTGATCTAAAATGAATCATATGAAGCCAAATGTTTGTGTTAAAAATAAGCAGATCTGGGAGTTTTGTTTTTTTTACAAACACTGAAAGGAAAGTGAACATCATCCCCTAAATAGACACAGTTATAACAAAAATAGTTATTAGTTATACCTCCTATAGCCTTGTGTTTTAAACTGTACTATTAGACCGTATCTGAGTGAGGAGACAGACAGTTCTGCCCTCAGAATGCTCCAAATGCCAGCGACAAATGTTAACAGGTGCCGGGGGGGGGCGGGGGTTGGGGAATTGGACTTCTGATGCAATCGTCCACACACACCCCTCAGAGCAAGACACATGCACGTTTCAGCTCCAGCTCAGGTCAATAGAAATAAGAACTCATCATTAAGTCCTAAAATATGGAGCCAGACGAAGTACTCGTGCGTAAAAGCCAGGAAGTCAGCGCGTCATGGAGAATTAAGTACTAGTTTAGTTCATGCGAGCGGCTGCTTGCCGAAAGATAACGGTTCCGACATTTGTACATCGCTTATTAAAGGTGTTACAATCATATGGAAGCATAAGAAGACTAGATCTGTACACGAAATGGTGCAAACTCGTGTTTCCTCTACCTGTTGCTCATTTGTGTGCCGGTCGGAATCAGCCTTGTGAAATATAATCCAGACAGTTTTTGGCCTCCGCTGTCCTCGGCGTCGTTTCTGCGCGGTCGTTATTTACTTCAGCCGAACAAGAATCAAGCGTTAAACGTCTCTCATGTCTGTAGAGGACCGGTCTCGGTAGTGTGCTTCGCAGTGAGTTCCCCCAAAGCGTTTTAAATAGTACGCACCGGTACGACCCGCCCCCCGCTCCGCTCCAGGCCAATGGAGACAGGAGGGAGGGGGGGGCGCAGACTGAAACAGGCGAAATTGGGCAGTGTTTGTGTCATTTTGTGTGTTTTGACCTACGCGACTGATGTGGGGACAGAACACAGCATGAGAGTAATTTGACACTAATTGGCCGTTGACTTAAATCTCAATTAGGGGTTAAATAAAACAGGCAGAGGGAAATCAAGGAGTTTAAACACTGAAATATAAACACAATTTAATGTCAGAAAGGCATTAATTTAAGCATCTTCTGTCAACACTTACATCTGGACAGTATTAGATTTACTTAACTGACTTTCACAATATGTTTTCATGAGAATAAATTCAATTGAGGTGATTTAGCTCTGCAGACAAGTCCAACTCGCCGGCTTGTTTTACAGTAAAGGAAACTGTTAGGCTGCAACTTTTAACACTGGTGACACAAAATGAGGAGAAAAAACAACAAACCAGGTCAAAGCAATAATTCATCTTTTGACTGCAGAGACATTAAAATCTTGCAAAACTATGTGACTTCTGTGCCTGTTACCACCTGCTGATGACAGCGTGCTGCACGACTGCCCATCACGCTTATTTTTGCAATGCCCATTGTTTTTATAGATCTTATTTTTTAATGTGGGTATGGAAAATGTGTTCTGTTGGAAAGAATGACTCACTCAATAAAGGCCTACATGCCTGTATTATGATATGACTGTCTTTCTCCACTGAGCTATCAAGTTGCTTCAGATGTTTAGACTATGCATCTGTTGCTCTATAATTTTAGGTCAGGCTGTTGCCGTTTTGTCTTAAAGCCATTGACTAAATCATTCTTCCTGCTTACTAATTCATGATAAACATTAACCCGCAGCTACATTTTCACAAAGGTTTTTGAACTGCTCATTTTTTTCCCCTGTGAGTCTTATTTTTAGTTCTAGTTATTTATAGCAGCACATATATTTAGCCGAGACCACCTGTGTCAGTGAACTGTGCGTGTTGTGTGTGTTTGCTTTCCATGCCCAATTTCCAGCAATAAAGAGAGTGTTGCATGCAGTAGCCCAGTGCTGCGTGTGGACCACAGGGTGGCGAGCTGGAGACTGGAATTAACTAGTGATTGTCTCCAACACTCGGAGCTCTGTAATGTGAGCAAGCAGCAGACAGCAGCACGAGACCGAGGAGGAGGACAGAGAATCTGAACTTTTTGTGCAACTTATGTCACTGCAGCAACAGCGTCTTCAGGGGACAATACCACCGTGTAGAAATTCTCTATTTAAAGTAAAAGCCATGCATTCAAATATTTTAGAAGTAAAAGTACAAAGGTAGTAACATGAAGATGTACTAAAATTAGAAATGTTAATTACACAGGAATACTGATCAGTTTTTATTATTGCAATAGATGCATTAATGTATACATCTAGTAAAGGTAGCACTATTACTATAGATACTGCTTGATGGCTTATCATTAACCCCCCAAAGACTCTTGGGGAGCCTTATTTTCACCAAAGTAACTATATTTATCTAAAGTAGTGGAGTAAAAAGGGCTGGGCTGCTGGTGTTCATCCCAGCTGATGTTAGGTGAGAGGCAGTGTACACCCAGAACAGGTTGCCGTACTATCACAGGGCCACATGTACCGACATACAACCATTCACACTCACGTTTACACTTCAGGCAATTAATCAACAGTAAACCTAATTAGACTCTCTGCTGAGACTCCAACTGGCAGCTTCTTTCTTGTAACGTGACAGTGCTGACCACTGCACTGTTCCGTCTAACTATGATGCTTACGTACTTTTCAAGCAGCAAAGAGCCACTTCAGTTCTTGTTTGCCACTTCAGTTCTCGTTCGCCACTTCATCTGAGGAACAACATCTGGATTTAGTAAATTAGTCAGTTGTTCATAGTTTGTTTTTTTCATTTATAGAAATCTGTTCAGAGTTTGGTTGATTTTTGATAACCAACAAACAGAAAACAGCCTCCTTCTAAAGAGGTAAAAATTGTGATTGGAACTATAAGGTCGTTCACAATGACTCCACGTTTGAACACTGAGATTTTTAAGTAGTTACAGCACCACAACTTGAACCCAGGGTTGGATGGAAAGGCAGTTATGTAGCTGAGCTGTGAACTGTTCATTATTACATAATTGCTGAATTGGATCAGAAAGCAGGAGAGGTCAGACAGACCTGGTAAACCCAAACATGGGTGTACTGGGAATGTCTGCTGGAAGAGACTGCTCAAAAACAAGCTAAGCTTCAGTCCCAGAGAAGCTTCCAAAACGTGAAGTCAGGCTTTGTTTAAAAGCAGCTGTGGCCAAAAACTTGTCAGTGCCAGCATGAAGGCATTGGAGGTGAAATATACAGAATTGTGGCCCATCAGTCTGCACTCAATAACCTATAATGACAAAGTTAAAACGTGTTCTTAGAAATGTTTGCACAGAGAGGTATTGAAAGTTGGTGACATTATTTGGGTTATCGTGTTGTTTTGGTGGCGCGCCTTTCCAATATCGCTCAGAAATGTTCCAACTCTCTGTGGTCGGACCTCTTGGTCTTCCGAGAAAGTCTGTAACGAGATGCTGAAAATGAGTAATGGCCAGTCGGGCAGGTGGAGAATCCATCATTTAATGAGCTCAATCTTAAGCTTCTTGGGACTGCACAACAAAACTGGTGACCTAATTGTAAAATATTTAAAAATTAATTCAGTGATTGGCCAATTTGTAAGTGGAAGTGTCGGAGCCAAACTGGGCAGCACCTTTTGCCTTGCTACCAGTGACAGAAGGTGCAGTAGCCTGACACTATGTGCAATTCAGTATTTACACAATCTTCAATCATTGAAAAACAGAGGTTGAAAGTGTTTCTGACTTGGAACAAGAATTACAGTATCTGTGGAAATCAGTGTTTCAGTGACTGATTAGTATGCAGGACATTGCGTGAAGTCCAACTCTGCAGACACGTCCAAGAAGAAAAACGTTTCTCACAAAACGGCACAAACCTGCAATATTAAACTTTGCCAAAGAACATGAAAGAAAGCCTGATGAATATTGGCAGCACATGCTTCGGCCGGATCAAACTAAAATAAAGGAGTTTGGATCAGATTGGGTCCAGCATGTTTGGCGTGGACCTGGACAAGAACTACCACAGTGGCCGCATCGTGCCGGCTGTGAAACATGGAAGTGGGGGTGTGCTGGTGTTGGGCTGTGTGACTGTAAGAGGTGTAGGGGAGTGGCAAAATTGGAGTTTGTACTGAATGAAAACTCTCAAGTTTTGAACTGCTCTTTGCTGGAGGAGCTTTATCGGCCTATTTTGAAATAATGTTTGCCCAAACTTGCAACAAATACTCTTGAATTTTGTTTTAATTGTATTTTCGTTCACAAAATAAATAAAAGAAGCGGTGCGTTAACATTTGAAGTGAGATGTTACTCCAGGAGCTGTATTCACATGTCACTTTACCATTGTTCTCCGTCACCTTACCTGTCTCTCTGGCATTATATATCCTGCTGCTGCTGGAGGGCTTTTGTGTAACTTAAACAGTAGCCTCCTTTAGTATTGCATCCTTTTTTTTAGTATTTACCTTTTCTTTTTTTTCCTTTTGCTTTTTGCTTAACATCCTTACTGTTGAGTACTTGTTGGTTTCTTGTTTGTAAGTTTCTGAATGCCTGGAATTTCCCTGAGACTTACTTAAGTACTTACCTTCCTCTTTTCACTTCTGAAATCAACACAATAAGTAATTTGCCCAAACTTTTGCTCACAATTTTCCATATTGGGTATTTTTTGTAAGTAGGTTGGTTTGGTTCAAGACTCAGCCAAGATTATGGGACATTTTCTGTGTTGCCATGCTACACTGTGCAAATCACGTGTCCAGTGCAGGATCAATGTCACGATAGCTTATGGTGTGATTGGTGCGACTGTCCCCACCCCTGCTGAAAACAGCATTAGGAGGTCTGTGTGTAGTGTCTGGCTGTAGTCTGTAAACACGTCAGGAGAGAGAAAAGTTGAAACTCGAGCTGCCATGTTGGTAAATGACAGAAAAAGAAAGAAGAACAAACGTCACTTTAAATCAACACTGTCACGGTTCTGTGACTCTGTAACAACATGATTGATCTATTTTGGATAGATGTTAAAAAGAATACATGTTTTTTTAATAGGATTACACAGTGGTGCAAATCAAAGCAACACAGGAGCACGTTCTAAAGCAGCATCTGGTTACTTGACATCAAAGTGACCTTGTTCAGAGCTTTTGTTCTCAGACAAGAACCATGATCCATCTCAGACACGTGGACAATAACAAGAGGAAGTGAAGATGCAAACCAGACTTCACTGAAACTGACATTAGTTTTGTCTCATAAGCAATATTGTTTTAATATTTTATAGAATTTATTTGATACTACAACCACACAATGAGAAATATTCAGTCAGTCACAACAGATTCCTTCCCTTGTCCTGTGCTTGTAAAACATCCAAGTATATAAAATGTAACTTGATGTTTACGATGTTTATCACAAACGAGTCAACTTATGTTTCTGTGACAAACTGGTTTATAATAGCTTGACTTTCTGGTAATTACTAAACAAATGTGATTCCTGTAGACACACACAATTTATTTTATGCTTTAAAGAAATTGTAGAAATAGTTGACAACACAAATTCACCATATCGCCCATATAGTAGCTGTGACTGAATGTATCAATTGACCTTAGCATGTCATTTACCCACATAACAGGGAATTGTAGATGTTCAGATTGACCTTTTCTTGAGCACTTTTAATCTATGCTTGCGTGTGATCAAAAGTCACCACTGACTTGGAAACATTTATCCAGACAGTCTCACCACAAGGTCCACATAAAGTATCAAAAAATCTTTTCACCCTCTTAAATATGCACGCTATCACTTGTTTTGACCCTAGTCTATGATTGCACTTATCTACATATCACAAGAACTTTTTAAATAACCTAATTCATTATAAACCTTTATAATTCACACAATAGTTTTTGTATTCCAACTATGTTATCCCTTTTTAATATACAGTATAAAGTGACACTATATATATATTTTGTGTACTAAATAATCATCTCTCATTGTGTTTGAAAGCCTAACATCAGCTCAACTCATGTTAGTTGCAGTCAAACTCCATCTCCATCAGTTAATTTTACCCTCACATTTTTCATTCACTCTTACCCAGTCACTTTGCTGTGTTATGCAGCCTTCTACTGGTTAGTTCGCGTTTCACACATGCTCGGAGTAAAACATGATGGCAACTCTGGATGGTAGCAACAGGATATTTGACTGAACAATGTGAAGAAGTGAAAGAAATAAAATGGCATGTGAAACTGCTTTACAAGAACAAGACTGTCAAGACTGTTGTAATAAACGCTATTTACTGTTGATATGTGAAACAAGTGTCTGGTTTACTTTTCTGGCACCTGCACAGTTGGTGTGTTAGGGCTGCAGACAGTGCGGACACAAATGTTTGGGCTGCACATCATGCAGAAAAGCCAACAATTGAATTACCTCTACCATGAGTAGAGGCAGTTCATTGTTGGTTTTAGGATCTGTGTGGGAATTGCTGAAAATGCTATCAATATAGAAAATGACAGGGCTAATCATTTTACAACGACTGGATGAAATGTTTCCACCACTGTTGCTTAGATTGTCACAAAATTTGGTACAGACATTTGTGGTCCCTTGAAGGATGAACTCAAATGACTTTGGTGATCGTCCCACTTTTCATTTAGTGTCATTACCACTTTGAAATTTTGATTTGTCCAGTATTTTGGTTTGTGAATCAAATACCAGCTAAACTAATGACATTCTCATCAGCCTCAGCTGCACTTTGTGTTTAAAACTGTCCACAAGAATTTCCCAAAGGGGATTAATAAAGTATAAATTATTACTAATAATTTGCATGCTAATTTAACTATGCTAACTGGCTAAAATATAATGGAGAACATGGGTGACATTATACCTGCCAAACAGGATCAGGATGTTGTCACTGTCAGCTTGTGAACATGCTGGTGTTGGTGCAATGCTAAGATCAGCCTGGATGATGGCAATAAAAACAAGTTCTATTGAACAAAGTCACACATCATACCTTTCAGCATTCTTACAGTAAATGAGCTTTAGTCCTCCGTCTTTGATGAACCAGATGCACACGGCACATTGCTTTACTTAACGTTGTCCTAAAACGTGCTCTGCTTTTATATTTCTGTGTTTGCAAGGTCATTTGGCAGAGTCAGAGTGTCTTGATGTTGACTGTCTGCTTGAGATGTTGAAGCATGTGGTTCAGGGTGGCTGTCACTCACAAGTTCCACAGTTACCATTGGGGGTTTCAGGAGTTTTTCTTGGTGACTTTGCTGCGTTGGCGACGATCTTGGTGAAGGCCTCAGAGAATGCTTAGGAGAGCATCGCAGCTGCATCTTGTCTTCGTACTCCTCAGCGCTGACCTCAGGCACCAGGACCTTAGTGATATGATTGAACAAGGTGTAATCCACTCTGTAGTACCTCCTGCTGACCTTGATCATCTCCTGGAACATCTGACCCCAGAGAATCTCATCTGGAGTGTATGAGGTGCGGGTCTGATGCAGCATACCTGTAGTGTCGTCAGTGTAGGTAAAGGACACCACCAGCTCAAAGTCTGCTTTCCTTAGATCTACCAAACTTATCTTGTACAGTGGGCTGCCGGGTTCGATTCTGTGGAAGATGATTGTAGGTGTGACCAGGACGATGTCCCGCTGCTGGATGACCAAGTCTTCATAGGTTACATCAACTTTTCCTGTTGTGTGCACAGTGGAGCGGACTATCTGAGCACGAGCTGTTCCCTCCACTAAGTGATTCCTACGAAAGTCTCCAACTCTCCAGGAAAGACACAGGTAACCATCTCGAAGGTTGACCACAGCATAGTTGCTGAAGCCCACTGTCTGCGCCCTCTTTTTTGCTGAGGCCATTTTAGCAACAACAATTCCAATGACAAAGGTGTCGATGAAGCAGCTGAGAACATCCTGGATTGTGACCAGGATGATGGCAATCATGCAGTTCTCGGACATTCCTCTGAACCCATAGCCAATGGTGGTTTGAGTTTCTAGTGAGAAGAGGAAAGCAGCTGTGAAGCTGCGCACCTCAAATATGCAGGGGTCATTTGTGTCATCTTTGATGTCACCGTGAACGAGTGCGATGACCCAGTAGAGGATGCCGAAGAAGAGCCAGGAGAGTATGTAAGACAGGGCAAAGATCAGGAACATCACCCTCCACCTGATTTCCACCAAGCTGGTGAAGATGTCGGTGATAAACAGCAGCCACTCCTCGGGACCATGTCGAAAGACAACATTACAGTTGCCTTCTTTGCGTATGTAGCGATAATTCTTTGGCTGAGGTCCATTTTCAGTCTTTACACTGATGTCATCAGTGCGACTCACAGACGTATATTGTTTATGCATTTTCCACAGTCTGTAGGAAAGACAGAAAAGAACGTTTACCTATTAATTCTTCAGCATGTCATGGTACGGTAAATATCAGTATACTTTTATTTTATAAATGTACGTGTGCTGGGAATGGTGGAGTGAATGGGAACCAAACCCTTACAATAGATCTATTTAAATAGTTATAGAACCAGAACCCTAAACCAGCAAATAAACATTTGCTCTCAAATGTCAGAATTCGTTAGGATAGGACATCTGGAGATGTCATCCTGAACTCCAGTATGTTGCGAAAGGATTTTGTTGCCATATTCTTATGATTTATTGACCAAATGGTTAAAGTAATAATCATGAAAATAATCAGTACAGCGTGCAACTGCATAACTGCATTTACCTGGCAACACAGGTGTAAACCAATCTCTGATTATCCCCATTATCAAACTTTGCAACATTTGTTGTTCATCTGTTTGGACTGAGAGTTTTGTTGTTTGGACGTTCAACTGACCCAAAACCTTGTCTGAGAGAAGGTCATTAGAGTAATGCAGGTCATAACATCAGGAGCAGACAGACGACGCGACCAGTGAGACCGAACAGCAACTGAAAGCAGTCTGATCTCTGACCCACTTAACATGGCAGATGCACTGCTGTATGCAGACACAAAGCAATTAACACAATAGTTAGTATATTTTATGGATTGAGCCACTGACAAATGCGTTTCTTTCCACTATAGGAAAAGTACATTTGCAACCATTACATGCAGAGAATTTATACTTAGTCTTTGTGTGTGAAAATGTATGTACACTAAACAGAGGATCATTCCACTGCCAAAAGGCTTTCCCTATCGCTCTGATAGAAAGCAGAGATTCACCTAAACAAGTCATGCCCATTTTCCAGATTTTATTCCAGCTGCTATGGAGCTGCTTGGGGGAAACTATTAACAGCCGAGTCTTCTGTGCATCAAAACATTGGCTGATCACTGGAAATCTCCAACCTCTTGATCTCCCTGCTGTAGCTTCTAATATAAAAACATAATGAGCAGGACTTTGTTGACACAAACGGGAAAAGGGTCTATGTTGTGTTTTTTTCCATTACGGGTTACATTCATAATTTCATTCACATGTTTGCTTTCATATTTTGTCTCCCATTTAGTTTTTCATCTGTGCTTTGATTGCACTTGAGGTCTATTTTTAAGATAGCAATCTGGGAATGTTTACCACATATGATTCTCTTTTTCCTGTCTCTTTGTCCTGTGTCAATACATCTAATCGAATTGGGGCAGTTGCCTGGAGATTTAAAACCCATCCTCACTTGAGCCGCTGCTTTTTTTTCCCCCTGTTGCTTATGTGCCACTTAAACCTAGTGATTTTTTTTTTCTTGTACAATAAACCAAGGACGCCTTAGATGCTGCACAGATTGTAAGCAGTTTAGAAATTTCTCTACTGCATTCCTGTTGGGCAGAGGCTGTAGGAATAATAGGAATGAGCACATTAAATGTTCCTTTCTTTGTTCTTTGCATGACCTCAGCATTAGTTGATTAAAATAGAAAAACACTCCAGCAAGCACATTATTACAGTTACAGTTTCACCTTTTAATTCTACTTGTTTAGTGACAGAAACTGTGTTGTTGTGCCACTATAGGACATTTAAGATGTTTTTTCAGCCCAGTAACCATAAACTATCTCTACACATACTGTATGTCTTCATGCACAACTTTGACCCAAGACCTTTTGTTTTCTGGGTGCAGGTCTAAGAACTGTCAGAGGGCCAATAAAGGAAGCGCCACAGGACTGAACTGGTGTAAGTTAGCAGGGGAAAATGAATGTGGAAACTGGAATAGTGTCATGGTGCGATTACGGGCAGAGGAAGGATCAATCACAGCCAAACCACTGAGAGCATCCTCTACGCCCAAAACAAATGGGGTTTGAATCACCGCTATCTGACTGAGTGAACTGGGCTCCATTCACAGACTCCACTTTATCCTGGCTTCAGCAGACGTCCCCACTGCCAGAGTATGGAGCTCACTCCATGAGGTCATAGAAATAATGTCCTATTAGCTTCCCATAAACCCTTCCTAAATACCCTGATATGGACAAAAGGAGAAAAGTGCAGCATCCTACTGGAAAAACCACAGACGTTACCAAGAGAGCTGAGTTCCTGCAGCAATCATAGGTTTTTGTTCTGAAATCAAACCTGCAACAATTCCTCTTGACTTTTTTTAATGGAATATCATATATTCTTTGATTGTTAACACTAGATCACACATTCATGCTCCACTCTCTTTTAGAGACGATATATAGTGCCATATCACAGTTTCAGTGTGTCCAATAATTTGGTTTATGACCAAATACTTGCAAAACTAATCCAATTAACATCAGACATAGCTGTACTTTGAGCTTAGTGCTAATTGGCAAATAATAAACATCAAATTCATCGTGTTGGCATTGTCACTGCATGTTAGCATGCTAGCATAGTTGATCTCTAAACATGCATAACAATCTCATCAGTGAAGAATTTGTGTGTGACAGTAAACATAATATCTTTGGAATTATTGCGCTCGAACAGTGTTAGGGCTTCTGGAAATATAATTACATTTAATATAGCTGGGTTATCAAGAAAAGAATCAGCAGAGTAACTGGTAATAAAAATACTACTATTCTACGATTAATTAACTGCTTTTGGCCCCAGTACATAAAATATTAAGATAAACACATAAAATACTGAGACATATTTAGTAGACTGTTGGATTAATTGATATATTATACTTACAATATAAAGTGGGTCATATTTCAGAATTTAGTTAATAATGTATTCTTACTGTGCTGAGTAATTTTGTCCTCCTGCACAGCAGAGTCTGGATTAATGAGGCATAATGAACATGAATGATCCGGCAGTCCATGGAGATTGTATCGCTCCAACAAAGTGCAATAAATGAGGAATATTTTCTAACACATGCAGAAAATAGCCCCATCTTGTTTCATGTGGTCAGCTAATAAACTCCAGTTAGCAAATACTCCAAGCATTAAAAATAGCTGCTAATTGGGCAGTTAGCATTTTTACGATATCATATCATACATGTATATGATATGATTTTTCTCTAGCGCACTGTACATTTCATACATCCTGTGTTGTGTTGACCCACTAGGTTGAGCTGTTTTCTCTGCACTCTGAAACAAGGAGTTGTGTGTACAAAACAAGATCAACAAGATCAAAATTGCACAGATCAACCACACAAAACACACACTGACCTTTGGTATAAAGCTTCCCCTGCACTCTGGACGAATGAAGCTATGATGCTTTGTATTGTTTTGCTGTGTATCAGAGCTGTTTATACAATAACATTAAAAGTGCTCTTTTGTTAGACTAGAGGTCCGTCATCCACTGCTAACAATGGGAATTGAGGGATGACCTCTGGAAACAACTTCGGCAATTTGTTTGTTTCCTCTGCTGCTCTGGGCACTTACAACTCGATTACATGCTCACTTACTGCAAATGACATTGTGTCACCCATCTGTGGTTCACTGGAACAGAACCATGTACATGGGTGGCTAGCCGTGGCTCTGCCTTGAGGCTTTCTGCCACCTCTAATGACCTTCAAAACCTCAACGCTGCAAAAATATTTCCGCCTTAACAAGCCACTCACACTGACTTGTCAAATGAACCATTTGACGGCTGAATTATTATTCTTTTTTTCCTGGAAACTTTTTAAGTCTGTTGATGTGTACGTGAAGTTCTCTAAATGTTTTGAAATTGTAAAGTAAAGACAAGAAGGCTGAGATTTTAAAATGTTTTGACATTATCAGTTCAGGAATCCTGGAGGTTAATGGTTTATCCAAGATTCAAAGTCCTAAGTGAACCAGCGTTTAGTTCTCTTTTGCTTCATTAGAAATATCTTAACTGTGCGTTTTACAGGGGAAGCACTTGAAACCTGACACTGGATTTAACCTTTCGTAGTAGATTTCTACTACGGAGTTAGTGTCTACTCCTGCATCTACCAGCATCTCCACTTAACTCTCCTTCTGTTTAGGGATTTAGTCTGACTTACGATTCGTGCAAGTGAATTTCAATGAGTCATTTGTTGATCTGTGTGTTTTCACATCAACAGGCAGTTTCTGACTGTGTTGTTTTTCTTGAAGACCAGCATGACCTTCACATTCTCCAGTCTTGCACGATTCACTGTTTCAAGATCAATAGATGCTTATTTATGAAACAGAATCTTTCTGGTTGTGTCAGCAGTGATGTAGCTGACACATTCAAATCTTGTTCTGCATTTTTTTTAAATCAAATTTTATGAAACATATTGTTTACAAATCATTGTACATGCAATATTAATCTTTCTCATGGCTCTACATTTGTTCAGAGTTCATAGTGAAACATGATCTTATGATATACTTGTCACCTTGACCACATCTAGGATTTTTTGTTTGTTTTTAACCATTCACGCATTGTATTCCTGCACATAATACTGTAGCTCAGATTACCTATTGTTCGACTGTGCACAACCTCTACTGACTTGTTGCCTCAGATTTTTTTTCAGCTCACTATGACACCTTCGAACAACCAGCAGTGTCTAATTTTATTCCATGGTCAAGTGACCAAGGAAGTTTATTACTCATTAGTTGACGTAGTCAGTTTAAGAACGTGCATTTATTATCCTGAGCATCTTTTCTGAGTGAAAGATAAAATAAGCTTTGGTTTAGTGTCTAAATACTTAAATAAAAGCACAAAAGTATGCAATTCATTCAAAACATATGTACAAAAATCATATTTTATATTGCCTTTTAGGTAATATCCAAATTTGACTCTGCAATTTCTTATCTGCAATTTGTAAACTGGAAAAGTGCAAGAAAAAGATTTCACAGATCAGTTCCTACCTTTTTTGTTTTGAAATAAATGCGCTCACGCGGTTGCAGGAATGCCTGTACCTATGTTGAATGACTCTCCGAGGGGC
Organism: Sandelia bainsii; assembly: GCA_032362345.1. Lineage (NCBI taxonomy): Eukaryota > Metazoa > Chordata > Actinopteri > Anabantiformes > Anabantidae > Sandelia > Sandelia bainsii. Next base: position 18,491,835 of record JAUMHL010000012.1, on the reverse strand, counting down.
TGTACAGTATCACAACAGTCACCTGCTGGAATGAGCCAGCCCTCTGCAAACCCTACAGATTAACACCTCCCTACAGCATCACATGGTGTCACACAGACAGGTGTGTGTTTGTGGAGGTAAATGTGAGGTGTTGTGCATATAGTGTGTGATTGCACTCTTTACTTTTTTTTTGTATGGCGCATTAGTTTTAAGCAGTGCACCATTCAGTTATAGAGAAGTAAGTAACTCAAATCTGATACTTGTATTTACCTAAATGTTTACTGATCTGACAGCTGTAGGCTGCTGAATTAGCCACACTTTAGATCAAGAACTGTGTGAAGTATAAATAATTAAATTCCTGGTTCACTCCTGTTAGATAATAAGACTGCATTGTTAATTAGATATGAATGGAAGTTTAACTGAGAGAAGGCAGCTCCTTAAACTGATGTGACACAATCAGTTGATTGTTTTAGTAGAGATGATTGGATTAGATTTTTACTGGGTTCATTTTTGCCACCATGCAGTCCATCAAAATATGCCCAAATCAACCCTCATGTCAATCCTTCGACTTGGGATATCTCTCAAATATCACCTTCACGTGTTGTCCAGAGAGAGTTGTACAGGTATCTGCAGGTTTGGTAGTTTTTATGCCTCTGAGCCAGTGTTTATGGGTTGTTCGTACCTATGTCTGTGTCATTCCTGTAAATGCAATATCTCAGGAACACCTTGAGGAAATTTCTTGACATTTGTCACAAATGTCCACTGGGACTTAAAGATGAACATATTATAATTTGGTGGTCAAATTATTATTTGACTCACTAATTTTCAACCTTGTGAAAACAAATGAAATCTCATTCACCTTCATTGTATTGTGATAAAGGCAGAAATCTCACAATGATATCCAATACCAAAACTATTTGAATTTTTATTTAATTATTTTTTTAGAGTTGCATAAACCAACCGTTATGAACAAGTAGTGTTTAACACCAAGAGTTGATATACTGGGTTTACCAGAGTTCTGTTTGTGGATTTCTCATCTGCTTTCAACACCATTATCCTTAAGACACTTTCCTCCAAACTCTCCCAGCTCTCTGTTTCCCCCTCCACCTGTCAGTGGATCTACAACTTCCTGACCAACAGGTCACAACAGGTGAAGAGGGGGACAGTGATGTCT
>JAUMHL010000012.1:18453353-18464715 GCA_032362345.1 Sandelia bainsii | reverse complement strand
AAAACCTTTTAGAGACTTTCCAGGTGAGCAGTGGTTAAAGTCTCCCAGGATGAATTTGGGGGAGTCGGGGGATATGACTCCCCCAAATTCTTTCTTATTTAGTGTATAAGTGATCCAATCTTATTTATTTGTGTGTTTCATAAGTATATGAACCTCTATAGTTATCAGTTAATTTGAAGGGAAAATTAGAGTCAGGTGTTTTAATCAGTGGCATGACAATGAGGTGCGAGTCTGAGAGGCCCTTTCTTATTTAAAGAAGAGAAATCCGGGTGTGATGTTTGTAGATGTGAGACATGAGATTTCTGAAGAGCTTAGATTCAAAATTCAAAAAGGTTTATTGATCCCAGAGGGAAATTACTTTGCCTTGTTACAGCTGCTTTCTATTCAAAAAGAAAAGAGAACCAGAACCAAAAAAGAACCACACCAACGAAAAGAACAAAGAAAATCAAAATATGACTACAATAGGTCTGTAATATTCAGAGGTAGAATGCGGTGCAATAAACAGTGATGTCAGAATGACATAAATAATGATTATGATGACAGTCAAAAGTTGGATGTGATTGGATGTGACAGTCCTAAGTTCCTGATCCAGTTTCAGGTTATATAGGTGGGGAGAATTGCATAGTTTAATGGCCACGGGCAGAAACGATCTCCTAAGGCATTCTGTGGAGCACTTGACAGTGGGCCCGTTTACATGCACACTAAAAATCGGATCATTATCCAATTTCTGGAGTTATCAAATTATTAAGTGATCATGTAAACAGCATTATCTGATCGGCTTTATCGGCTGAATAGGAGAAATTGGATAAAGACACCTGGATTTCTCCCCAATACTCCGATGTCTTCGTGCATGTATACACAGTAATCTGATTTATTTTGGTTTTTTACATCTGCGCATGTGTAAAAAAAAAAAAAAAAAAAACGTTAAAAAAGGAAGTGACGTAGTCACATTGTAGGCGGAAGACAAAAGACAACAAACGGCAGATTTGCCGTATGTAAGCCAACCGTTGTTTTCTCCTCATTTAGTATAAACGAAGGCAAACAGCAGCGTGTAGCGTATTTTGCAGGCTATTAGCTCCCGGATTAGACCATAGATGTTGTCATGTTCTACAAGAGAAGACTGGATGTTTTGAAAATAACAGGAAGTTTGATTTTTACGTCACTACATACGTGCATACGTACTCTGAAAGAAACATGTAAACCAGGGTTTTTCAATTATCACATTTCTGAAGTATATCTGATTACTCCCAGTTATCGGATTTTTGTGGTCATGTAAACGGGCCCACTGATAAGTCTTGGATCAGAATATGCTCCTCTGTCCAGCCAGCACACTGTGTATTGGGTGGGAGGGTTTCCCAGGATTGAGAGGAGTTTAAGCCACTACATGTAGAGCATCAAGCTCCATGCCCAGAACAGAGCCAGCCCTCTCGATTAATTTCTCCAACCTGTTAGTGTTTGATTTTTTGTAGTGTGCTGCTAAGTTAGTTGTCCTGTCAAAGTAGACTTCCAGGTATAAGTGGTCACAGTGTTTTACTGATGTTGACCTGGAGATTGTGAAGCCCACACCAGATCGCAAAGCTGTCCACCACTCTCTTGTACTGTGATGTCTCCACCCTCAATATATCCTACAGCAGCAGATTCATCATAGAACTTCAGAAGCTGGCAGGACTCTGAGGTAGACTAAGGTATACAAGGTAAAGAGGAAGGTAGATCTACAGACCACAGTGTCAGACACACAGCTCTGCAGGCAGACATAGGGCCGTCAGAGAGGACGTCCATAATCCAAGAAATCACGGTGGCGATAATCTGCACGTTTTTTTTCTTTTTTGTTGTTTTTTTTTTTCAAGCATGGCAAGCCAAATGGTATTGAATGCACTTGAGAAATAAAATAAAAAGTGCCCCCAGACTGTGGGGGTAGGTGCGGTGGAGCATATGAATGATGGCATCATCTACACCAAGTTGAGGCTGGTAGTCACACTGGAGGGGGTCAAGTGAGGATTTGAGAGAGGCCAGAGGGACTCCATGATCAGTCTCTCAAAAGAAGAGTTGTTGATGGTCACCAGGCTGGAAAGGGGTGGAGAAGCATTTGTAAAATTTGGACCCCACCAGTCGGCAGATTGTGTACCGATGGAGAACATTGAACATAAATGTTACCCTCCCTAGGAGTTATCGACGAACAAAGATCAAGCACAGGGTAACATCTAGGAAACTAAAGTTCTTGCTTGCAGCCAAAAGTAGAACATTTTTCCCTGAAAAAGTGCTGGCAACAATCTAGTCAAAAGATTTAGGCCTGTTTTCTTCCCTTGGACCAAGACAGCTTCCTATCATTGAGGGAACTGTGAATTCTGAGTTTTATAAGCAAATTCCGCAGGAATATGTCAAGGTATCTGTCTGTAAACTGAAAGTCAAAAGAAAATGTCAACTACAACATACAAGTTGTTCTGCCCACGGACGTTATTTGATGCTACATGTTTTACAACCAGTCAAACCACAAAGGGAACAGTGAACTTAAAAGTAACAATAGAAACTAGAAGAACTACTAGAAAACACAGTGAACTGAAAGAGTTTGAGTTTGTATTTGACTTTGTATTTAAAAACCTCTAGGCTGTAGTTTTATACATATTTTGAACTTCATATTGTTTTTAGGTGTAGGGTAGATATCATGGCACCACCACCCCCCAATACTCAAGCCAGTTGTGTCCCCCCCACCTCTGAAATCAAAATTTTGTCCATGGTTCTGCCAGAGAATATTTAACGCATGTACAATATGTAGAATGTACAAGAGAAGGAGGGTTTGACACTCCGATTAATCTGAAAGGCCTTCTTTTATTACATCCGTCATTACCTCATTGCACTTTTATTTAGCTTGTGTCCCAAAAATTTGAGTGTAATCTGTGGCTTCTGCTCTTCATAATGACCAGTCTAAATTGCTTAAGTTAACCAGATTCAACAACCACCATAGCAGACTTACTGAAGACAGTCAGTTCATGGTGCTAAGTGTTGACCTGTTTGTTTTAAGCTCCAGCGCAAAAATGAAGCCACATTCCAGGGAGCGGCCTGGTTTAATTTTGGACATTTATAAGCAATCTGATTAAGAACAGAGTGCAAACGGATGAGTGACATTGTATCCTGCCATGCAAGTTGTATTTGTCACAGTGTTATTTCATGCTCCTGACTGGAATAATCTTAACAAAGTCTTTGATGTCTTGACCCTGCATTTTCATGGACTGTTGTGGTTGGGTGGCCATAGCCTCTCTTTGTGGACAGTCGTATGTAAACACAATGAATCACAACCACACATTCAACTGTAGAAAGTTCTCAAGCACACAAGAACCTAGAAATGCCCTCTTTGATGTTACTCTCTGTAGAGATAAACTATTCCAAGTTTGGATGTTGATGTGCTTCCTGTCTTGTCTAATTTATAAAGTAAAATGTTGTATTTGATTTAAAAACCTGGTATCCAGTGTGTACCGTGAGCAGGAATAGCTCTGGAATTCAGGCCTCTTGTTGGAATGTGGCTTCAATTAGATTTGTCTGATTTAGTCCACAGTGCCGCATGAGTCAGGAGTGTTCGGCCTTTCGATATCTTCAACTTCAATTTGTTTGACCCTAAATTCTTTCCTTTGTATTCAGAGTTAAATATGGCAGTCAGTGAATCTGCAAAAGTGGTATTGCACAATTAAGACTTTCCACCAGAGGGATTCTTCAGCTGCACGAAAAGTGGAAGAATCTACGTCCGAGTTTGGTTCCTGGGCCTCCAAAGTTTACCAAAGAGTACTTTCTTACCACGAAACATCTGAGTGGAGTTTACAGTGCTGAACATAGCTGATTGGTAAACCACAAGCCTTGAGACTGCAAAATGTTCTATTGAATTCATTCAGACTGCAAACAAATGCTGTTGTCACTTGAATCAACAAGAGGACTAGGCATGGGAATTTCTTTTTTTTTTTTTTTTTATGTTTTTGACATTTAAACAGCAGTTATTTTGCCAACAAAAGAATCATCAAAACACATTTGGCTTTTTGTAGAGTATATGAACCCATACATTGTCACAGGTTGACACTTGTTATTGCATCAGCGTTGACACTATCATATTGCTGAGCGTCGACATGTTAATACTCCAGAAATAAACATTTTAGTTACATTTGCTTTCTGGATTGGCACATCCCACCCTCTGACCTGCCTATTATTCTGTCTTTATGATTGCTGTGGCAACAGCTTTAAATTAAGACAATTAAAAAATGTATATTCTAGGGACATTGCACATTATTTTTTTATTATTTATCTGGATGATGTGGTGGAAAAACAAGTCTGATCAATTGCAAGAAAGATATTATATATATATATATATATATATGTGATAGTCGTAACTACAAAAAGGAGTTTAACATTACAATCAACTTGTCATCTGAATCATCACAATAATGTTAGACTCTTAGTTTATTAAGTTTATCTAACTAAGGGCAAGGATATTTTCTAAATACCTTTTTAAATAAAAAGATTATTGTAATGCTTTGTGTGTAGTATATGGTATTTATAGTGATCTATTACATGACACATCAATGTATTGTATATAAGTAATGAGAAACCGCCTCAGACACCACCCTGATGAAGGAAAGCTAGCTAGCAATTATCAATAAAAAGTAGACTACTGAAGAAGATATTTTCATTTTTCTTGGACTTTGGAAGTTTGCACTTTGTTGTGTGTGCGTTCTAAGACATTTTTAGGCAGTGGACCAGTTTAGCCTAGATTCATATTTCTGAACTGACTTAGAACAATAACAGCATGCTGCTAAACCCAGCTAAACGTACATGTATTTGAAGAAGGTAGAAGCAGCTAACTTCAAGTTAGCAAAATCACATTTACATGAAGGTTATATCGCTAACTGCTTATTGGTTAGTGCAAAACAAAACAAAATATCATCTTTGGCAATGTGATAAACAGGCTAGTAGCAAATATAATTAGTTTCACATGGTGTGCTCCTAAAGTTTGGACCAGCTGACAGGCCTGAGGATGAGTTACTCTGTTTTACCTCTGTCATTCCCCTAATATTTTTTCCAATGGCAGTCTGACAACTAATCCTCCAAAAAGGATATAACCCATTCACTTCCCACCAAAGCAGTGAATGGTGAAGTGCACAAAGACACGAAAGAGTGTTTTGAAAAGAATGATCTAATCCACTTCTCTCAGTAATACCTCAAAAGATAATATTTACTAATTTGCAAAATCGATATCACTGGCAAAAGATGACAAAAAAGAGAGAGAAAGCGGCGAGATTTGTCATCCAAAAATTACACTCCATTTACATTTTCTCCATCCAAACATCAACACTGTATGACAGGCCAACAGCATGACCAGCCTTTAATGGCAGCAGCCCCAGTGTGGATGCGGAGACCTTTGCATGACCGCACTGTGGGCCCGTCTGCATGCAAAGACCTCTGTCTCTCACCTCAATATAATCCCACACAGCTGAAGCCAGTCGTCAGGAGACCTCTGATAACAGCAGTGCATCGAGCTAAAAATAATTTCTGAGGATTAATTCTGGCCTGTGATAAAATCAAGTTGAGTCAGTGAATTTGGGCACATCTTCAACTGTCCATTTTTAATCACAGAAATCAAAACAAGCAGAAATGTTAAGCTGACTTCAAAAGTCCACTTTGTGACCCTCCTTTCATGTCTCCTCCTGCCTTGTTTTCCATCATCCAATCTCACTTGATCGGAATAATTTCAGCACTTTTTCCTGTTTGGATGTCTGGCCTGCCGCACTGACCACTACAATTACTCAGTGTGTTGTCGAGAATGTATTGGAAAAGTTTTGGGAGGAGGACAGGAGGAAGGGGAATGGCTGATAGCATGACAGAGGTGCGTAAACGGATGATTCTGTTGTTGCCTGGGAAAATACGACAAACAAAACTGTGGAAAAAGAAGTCATTTACACTCGCACACAAAATTATTTTTCTTGTCTTTTGGTAGAAATACTAGCAGAAGTGTTCTGTGACAAAAGGTGTTAAACCTTGGATTTCCTGTAGTGGGAATATTTGGAAAGTGGACATGGAAAAAGGGCCATTTTTTCCATTGAGCTATCACACCTGATTTATTTGAGATATTCCTGGAAAGTCTTGCCACTCTACCTACCCGCACGAAAGCTGGACCTCAGGTTCCAGACGCCCTTAATCACACACCAGGCAAACACTTCAGACTGATCTGAGGCTGCGGCAGTGTATTTCCAGATATTAACATAACCGCAAAAGGAAACAGTTATGATTAAAATTAATAATAAAATTTACAGAATGTGGGGGGAAAAGCAGCCAAATTAGACCCAGCTGGAATGTCAGTGGTGTGAAGTCCACAGTTGGCTGCTGCTGTGCAGACAGTGTGGTCAGGGATTCATACTTTCTGAATCTGTGTGCAACCCAGCCCTGTTACTCTCATGTGCAATATTACTGAATCTCTGCCAAGAAGGTTCAGTTTTTGGTTCTGTTTGTTTTACTTTAGCAAGATATCTTATAATGCAAACATATTTATTCATTTTTGCCACTAGAGGGTAGAACCCAACAAAGATAGCTTTGACATATTCCCAGCTCATAAATTTGTTATAGCTAACAGTTATTATACACGGAACTGGCTATGATGCGTTCCAGCTGTGATATTGTTGTTTCAGAAATGGAGCTGCTTATCTGTCTACAGTTAAGTTGCTATGGATCCAAGATTTATGGCTGTGTTTTAATAAATAGAGCCGCTTCTGAGATGTGCGCATGTGGTAGAAATAGGACCATAGGGTAGAATGGAAAATCACTGTAACATGTTTACAGGTGCCTTCTTAAACGTCCAGCATATTTGAAGCAACATTGCCATTCATTTGGAATTTTGTTGTGGCCACATTAATGTATTAAACTCTAATATTCCCTTTTAGCTCTGGTTTGGTCTCTACCACCTCCTGAGAAAAATACATGGCTTTTAGCTGCTAAATGTTCCATTTTGTTTATCAGGCACTGGCTAACTGTCTGCCTGCTGTTTGGTGATGTGCACGTGGTGTGGGTACAGTGGGTTTATTAGAGCAACAGAGAAAACAGCTGCGTGCTTCAGCTGGAAATGTGGTTGAGGAGAGCGAGAGAGAGTTCAGTTGACCAAAATTTTGGACTGAGTGCTGCACTGAAAATGCTCCATACAGCTGAGGGCAAATGCAGACATTGGTGTCATTCTCTGTGGCTATGTCAGTACAAGTAACACCTTTTATATTATGTCATTTCACCCGTTCATCATATTGAAGTATATATTTATTAGTGCAGCTTTAATGACATTTTGTGGAAGGTCAGTTAATAATATTATGATTTTGGACATTATTGATCATAAGCAATTCATTCTTGACCTCAGACATAGTAGTTTGACGTAACAATCCAAATAAGGTTTGTTTGCTAGCTTTTCCTTGAACTTTCGGGCATACCTCATGGTTTTAATTAGCTGATAAAATTTGCTCCGGATGAGGCAGGAGTACAAAGATGTAATTATTTGAAAAAGCTTCTGTTGTCTGTCACATATCTGTCTGACAGGTCAGACACGCTCCTATTTTAATCCGTCCAGCCTGATGTTGAAACACTGGCTTTAAATTAAACTATCTGCACTATCTGATTAATGACAACCTAAACACTTAATGTAGAAGTTTCTATTTTATATTCTGTTTTATTTATTAATATCATCTTGATCATTTAATTCATGCTTTCTATAGGAAAGTCTTTGTTTGGGTCATCTGAAGTGTGCATAAAGTACACACCTTTTTCCACCCATTCTGTGGTTGTACATACCATTCATTAAGTAACATATATCATAAAACTAAACTTACAGCCTGCTGTAATGCCCCAAAGAAGTGCACAATGCAGCAAGCACCTCACACCACCCTCCATAAATGGTGCACAATTCTATTTTGACAATGGAAAAATATATTTTTAATCTGAATCTCAATCCAGATCTGGATTTAAATACACTCAGTGATAGATGACCATGGGACACGTTAGATTTTTTTCCCCATTTAAATCAGTGGACATGTGGACATGGCGGCTGTTCGCAGTTCATTTAAGTTCATTTAAGAGGAAAGTGTGTCAGGTCAGCGAGAGGTGACATATTCAATCTATCTATTTAAAGAGGCTGCCTTGTGAAGACCTGAGCTAATGTGTCATCCTTCCTAATCCACCCCAGGCGTTATCAATCTTCTCAGTCACACCAGCAGAGGTTTGGAGGTTGAAAATGTTGCTTTGATGATGGCCCAGATCTGACACCAAATATGTGAGCTGGGCCTGGAATGCATGAACCAGATCTTAGTGCTTAAACAGTGAAAACATTCTGAACATGCCCAATTTACAGCATGTGTCTCAGGTACTCTATGAACCCCAGGGTTGGCAGTTCCCCCTCGATTCCTGGCCATATGTCAAAGTGTCCCTGGAAAAGACACTGAACCCTGAACACTACGTGCCTCAAAGGGGCAGCCTGTCCACAAGAATTTCACCAAGATGATTCATAAAGTATCAATTATTAGTATTATTATTATTAATTGCAGTTGGGTACATGAGACAGACACCTGACCATGCTGTCGCTCATAGTTCTATCACCTTTGCTCTCGATCATTTAGCTTAACAGGAAGGTACAGGAACTGTGATTGGTTGGGATTCAACATGTAGTCTCTCCGCCAAATCATGGTAGTAATTTAAAACACAGTGATCACCTAATCTGATGATAACTATCTCCAGGGATGTAAATGTTGCATAGTCTTATCCTGACATAAGGCATCTGAAATATTTTAAAATGAAATACAAGGATCATCACCAAATTGTTGGTTTCTTCTTTTGATTAGTTTGTCCAGGCTTTTACCGCAGCCTCCTTCAGGTGTTTGTTTGGGTTTTTTTTCCCTTTCGATCTCCTCTTAAGCAGGTGACATAAATGTTCAAGTACAGGAGGTTAAGGTCTGGCCATTTACTTGGCTGGAGGGTTTTTGAATCATTGCCATGCTGCATGATGAAGCTCCTACCAATTACTTTTGATATTAATCTCTGCTACCACCACAAGTTATATCATCAGTTAAGATTTCTGAGCCTGTTCCAGAGGCAGCCATGCTAACCTAAGCCATGACACTATCTCCACTGTGCTTCAAAGATAAATAAATAAAAAATAGTTGATGCTTAATTGATCCCCTTGGGAAATTGTTGTTTGGAAAGCTGCCAGCTCTACTACAGGGTTTCGGTGTCTTATCCAAAGACGCCTTGACATGCAGCTTGCCGGGACTGAGAATCAAACCACTCACCCTGGTTGGAAGATGACTCCTCTACCCACTGAGCTATCATGTCACCCCAGATGAGCTTGTATGGTTGGGATCCTGACCAGATCCTCTTCTTTGATTGGTGGATTCTGACACATTTACTGCCCATTTTGTGTATGTTGCTCTATATACCAGTGGTTAATTCCTTGTTCTAGTCAGTTTTTCCTCTATTCTCAGATTCAGAGTGACTTGCTTTCTCTCATGGATGTTTGTTTTTTTCTTCCAGATTTATGCTTTTTAAGTTTAGTCAACCTTCTAGGACACACTTGATAACAAGAAACACTTGTCAGTCACATGTTCTAGTACCTTTGCTCCTTTACGATTTTGGTATCTGATAACCAAGTGTTGTAACATATCTAGGCGTGAAGAGCTTTTGTCTCATATTCCTCTTTTGATCTTAAACCTAGATGTCTTCGCTGTACAGCAAAACCAAATGAATTGGCCTCCAAATCCCTTTGTAGGGGACAGATTGTGATTTCTCAGTTCATATACAAATGTGAAGGTGGAATGTATTTACTCATTCTCTGCTGTTGACTGGATAGTAACCTGTAAAGTCAGTGAAGTGAAGTGAATACAAAATGTGTAAAAAGCTTAGTTTTAAATACAGTTAAAAATACAAATATTTTCCAGATATGTTTTAAAAACATTTCCATGTGCTATATGCTTTTCTAAAACTCAAGTTTCTAAAAATAACAGCCTGTTAGCTTTTGTGATTGGCAATTTTCACACAGAATCCTTTAATGGAAATGAGGTTTTCATCATTGGTGTCATAAATGTAAAATTAGCTGAACACGTTATTGTTACAGTGGGGAGGTACTGGTCACTTTTGGGTGTTAACTTTTCTTTGTTGGTTTCCCTTCAGCACTCGCCAAGGAAGGAAGCAGTTTCATGGTATCAGATGGCTAGTTGTGCCCTTTTGACTATGAGAAACTATGCGCATTGATTCCCAGGAATCTAATTGGTACAACTCAGCAATGCACCCTGGGAAATTGCAAGTGGTCCATTGTCCTGATAGATGAGTTGGTTCCTGAATAACATGACCTCATTCCCTCCCAAGGGAGAGGTTCTGAACAGAAAGGCGAGGTGTTGAAAACACACCTTACTGAACTTAATGTGTAATAATAATGGCTCGTTTGATCATAAATAACATAATTTAACACATTGTTCTTGGGGTTGTGTGACTTTTCAGTTTCCAACTGCTGTTGGACAGCGTGAAGACTGTCAGATGAAGTCTGTAGCAGTAGGACACATGGTACTGCTGCAAGCTTTCAAACCACATCGATTGAACGAACATGGTCGGTTGTCGGTTAAAGACTGCAGCCAATGAGGAGTCCAACAGGCTGACATCAGCTTCACTGAGGCAGTGCTGAGTGGAAAAAGAGGTGAGTGCTTGGTGTTCATTGCAGAACATTATCGCCTATGGCCCCAGGGACTGGGTCATTGACCTGCTGTGGCTTCTCCCAGTGGCTGAACCTGTTCAGGGACTCTGTGACGTCCCAAGAGGACAAGCAGCATGTGCTGTCCTGCTGTGTGTTGGCAACATAAGCACCTTTCAGACTTTAACTGGCAAATTGATGTCAGCTTCATGATTACAATTTCCATGACATTTCCATGATCCAAATAAGGCCTTACATCTCCGTGATGATTAAAACACCTATCCATGACTAGATCAGGTCAGGTTAATTTTATTGTCATACAACATGTTAAAAAGATATGGAAAAACAAAATTTGTTTCTCAGGCCAGCAACAGAAATAATAATAAAAGACAATAAAACATAATATACAGTCAGGGAAAAAATTATTTGAACCCCTGCTGATTTTGTAAGTTTGCCCATTAACAAAGAGATGATCAGCCTATAATTTCAATGGTAGGTTTATTTGAACAGTGAGAGACAGAACAATAATAAAAAATCCAAAAAAATGCATTTCAAAAAAGTTATAAATTAATTTGCATTTTCATGAATGAAATAAGTATTGGATCCCTTTGCAAAACGTGCTTTAGTACTTGGTGGCAAAACCTTTGTTGGCAATCACAGAGGTCAGACGTGTCTTGT
>JAUMHL010000012.1:18436542-18451300 GCA_032362345.1 Sandelia bainsii | reverse complement strand
AGCTGCTGTAAAATGCCAAAATAATTTCCCTCTGGGATTAATAAAGTGTTTTGAATCTTGAATCTTGAATCTTGAATATGAACGGAACTACCCACTGTCATTTTCACTGCCAAATGTATGAGTCTAAACCTCAGCCTCTTCTGTCCTTTAGAGGTCTGCTTTCTCGTCCAAACTGGACACACATCCAGTATCAACAGTTAGAAACAGCAACAGCCATCACACAATTCACATATTAGATGTATTTATTGTGTTATTGTGTTGTAACGCGCAGTAGTTTTGATGTGACATGTTGTTTGGACATGCGACTAAACACCTTCAGCTGATCTTGTACTTGAACCGCTGCCCCAGTTTTGGATGTTTGTCATCGGGACATTTGACGAGTGTTAGTGTTGGGACAGATTTGTTGTTATTCTTTTGTGACTTCATTTCAGAGTAGCGGTTGAGTGGGTTTACACGATTTCTGTTTTTGATCTTTCAAGTTCTGATTGGCTTTGTCGTCATTGTCTCTTAACTGGATCTTTTCATTCCTTTCATTGGAGAGTCTTGTTTTTTTAAACCTTACATCAAAACAGGTGCCTTTTAGAGAGTATATTTGCTTATGAAATCGTATTAAAATCTTCATTATAACAGCGGGCTTGTGCTTGGACTTAAACAGATTTATTGGAAGTGAGCAGTGACTCAGATTTTCCTTCATGTGTGAGAGATCTACACTACTTCCTCTGCAGAAGGGTGGTCTTGTGTGTTGTTCAAATCTGTTTGATTGGTGAGAAGGTTCCATGGCATCCGCCCAGATATATTTGGATTTATTCCTCTGTTTCAACAATATTATTATGATGTAAAGTCTGCTCTCCCGGAGCAATGCAAAAAGTTCTTAATATCTCAGGTGATCTTCCTCATGACTGATGTGGTCTGATTTTGTCATATTTGGCCAGTTCCAGGAAAATGTTCAAGGGCGACTTCAGATCAAACAGGCACCTGATAAATAATCAGTGTCATTTAGAGAATACAGGCCAGTAGGATACAGCCAGCAGGACTGAGACTGGACTCAGCTGAGCTCAGCTGTGAGGGCCACGACCTCTTCAGTCTGGGGGAAGGTGAATAGCGAAGAAGCTAAGTGCCAAGGCCCTAAATCATTTATCTGGTCCCTCTCTTCAGGGGCTGTTGTCGAGCCTCAGGGTAGGCAACTGTATCAACACAGTCTGGGGCTTCATGTGGTCTCGTTCGCCAAGACCACTCTGAACAGTCACCAAAGCTGACCGTGCACATCAAGCAAACACAGGGAAAAACAGCAGACATTTAATAACGATCGCCCTTGGGGAGCTGCTTTTTGGGGTTGCGAATGGAGTTCAGAATGGGCTGGAAAATTTCTTCAAACACAGGCTGCACAGAGCGACACACGTGCAGATCGAGGTCTATTTTGGCAACTGTGCAAAAACAGTCAAAGATAATTAACAGAGAATATTGAGTATTTCTCTTGGAGCAGTTGGCGATTGTAAAATGTTATCATACAGTTTGACTTGTAGAGACATTTGAGGTTTGACAAAATGAAAGTTTATAAAAAATCTTGCTGCTGCAATAACATTAGGAAAGAAACAAAAATATGCTGAAAAAGCAGTGATTAAAAACATGAATAAAACAGAGATGGTAAGAAATTATGATGATACATGTATGACAAGTTCCTACACCAGAATAGGAATTAAGTGACTTTTGATGGACTGTGAAATGCAGTGATGCAGTATAAGTATCATTACAGTTATTATCCATACAGAATGAGTTTTCAAGGAACTACAGATGTCTCACCCTCTGGCATCTCCAACAGGCTTTGTCAGCATGGTCCTTTGTTAAAATCCCAAGTAAGTATTTGATGTCTGTTGTTCGCACATCAGCAGGAGGTGGTGTTTTTATTGTAAGCCTTTCTGTTGTAGCTCAATGTGTTTAACATACTGACAGTCTGTCAGCATGGACAGTATGATGACGATACAAATGGCATGTTGGCCTTTGCTGGTAAACACAGTCAGACTGAAATGGCAGCAGCCCGTGTGTTGTGGCAAAATACAGATAAAAGATTCAGCATTGGTTGCCGTCCACTCCAAATGTATTTTGGTAACACTGATGATAATTTCAAAGTGTGTGCAGTGCAATACATCGTAACAGCACAGTGGATTTGTTTGTGTAAGAGCCGAGTTTCAGAGATCTGCTGCTTCTGCTTGTTTTTATGATTGATAGTCCTACTTGATAAGTGGCGAGATCACGTTTTTACCCAAAGCTGTGGGATTTTATTGTGAAAGGTCAATTTAGCTCCTTATGTGCTGCATAAAGATGACATTAAACATCAGCTCAGCACTCAGTAAAGCTTTGTTTTGAGTAACAACGGATGTTTGGGGGTTCTGGGTTAGGTGGTTTTCGAAAGGCGCAGACGCAGCTGAGGTGTCACCTGGAAGACGATCTACATAGAAATGGAATTTAACTGGATGTCAATAAAGTTTTGAGATCCAAAATAGACCCCAGTTTAATATACCTGAAACCAAATCCAAATCTGATAGAAACTAAAATGAGGCTGAAATGAGAGTCACAACTTTGTCTTAGAGCAGTAGAAGAGCAAGCGGGCATCCTCTGGGCATCAAAAGTTAATTTGCCCATGACCAAATACCTGCTAAAATAAGGTCATGCCCCTCAGCCTCAATTGTAGTTTGTTTAGTGCTAATTAGTAAGCGTTAGCATGCTAACCCACTAAGCTAAGGTGGTGAAGATTTTACTTAACATCGTCACTGTGAACATGTTGGCATGCTGATTTTCGTAACAGAGCCAATAGCATGTTCCCAACAACCTCTGTATTCTCATTTTAGTGTCCAAGTTTTTGAGACACAGAAAGGCTTTAAAGACATAAGTGGGGTATTTACAATTTTTATGTAACAGAATAAAACGTGAAAATCCCTTGACCTGGCGTTAATCACAGACATCTATCAAAAAACCCATTCAAAAAACCTACTGACCCTGTTGGGATGAAGGAACCAGAGGTGCCAAAATGCTAACTAGTTTCTGTGGTTTAAGAGTCAGTACAATGGCATGCTATATTTCAACATCCAAGGTGTTAGGCTGGGGTTTCGCCAGGTCAAAACGTGCTTTTAAGTCTCAGGTCACTTCTTAAGGCAGTCAAGTCTGAAGTCTCGCAGCAGTCAATTCCAAGTCAAGTCTTAAATCTTCATTTTTACAACCCAAGTCCACAGTTCCTACCTCACACCCTCAGCTTTCTGGGCGTTACTTGGCCGAGCTTGGTATGAATGTGCCACTGCGTGCTGTTGACTTCCTACTGTTCAGACCTCGGATCACGAATCAGCAGCCATGAGACTGTCCAGCTTTGGGGATATGTCATCGCTAGTAGCTCTTACGTTTCATAGTGTCTTGTTTAAGTCTCGGACCTGCAGTGGATCTGGTCCCAGAGGCCTGCCGTGACCCCAGGATGTACAGCAGGAGTTGCAGCAGAGGTTTTGTCAGGGCCTGTGGTTCCCGTGCAGCTGTTTGCTAATGACATGCACAGCTGTGAGATCAGGAGGAAATGTGTTGAATAACGTAACATGGCAGGCCAGACTTTCTTTTTCTGAATGAGATCCAAACATTTTCCCTCTAAGTATTTTATTTTTTATTGTCTCATTGTCAGAGTGTGATTCCATTTGCCCTTTTAAAGCTTTTCTTCATGTAATAGATCATATTCTGTGCTTATTTTACGACTTCCCATAGCTTGTCTTGGACATGACCAAAACCTGGCCAAAAATCAGACCTTTTTCTGGCAGCTGTACACAGACATAACATTTACATGGACTGTAGTATTTCCAGTATTAACTTGATTAAGACAACACCCTGAATAAGAAACAGTGCAAACAGCATTTTCTTATTAAACTGACCCAACAAAGGTTACAACTGCATTAGGACTTAGAGTATTTAAACTGTCATGTCAAGGGAGGGAGGTTTAGAAATGCAAACACTCTTAATCAAACAATAACCCTCAGGTTTTCTTGGTGTTCTTGATCACATACAACAAACCACCTGCTGCTAGATTTGTCAGTTCAGGCTCCGTCTGATTGTGTTGTGGAGGAAACTCAGAATAACTTAGTAGATAAATGTCGGTCTCTTTCTATCTGTAGTATATTTCAAACTGCTTTTTTTTTGTATCTACTGTATGTTGGGCTGCTTTTTGGAGTTTTTTTTTTTTTTTTTGCATTATGAGACAAGTTGTGAGCAGTTTAAGGACAGGAAATGAAACTGTTAAAAGTGCTGAAAGTCTACTCTCATGTAATAGGTCAAACCACAGAATCGCAACTTTGTACAAAATTAGAAAGGGGGTATACCATAATGGCAAAATTATATAAAATGGGGTTTGTGGTGAATGCTGGAACATTTTAATGAACTGTGGAGGTGGCACAAGTTCAGTAACAAAATACTATTTATATTATTTATTTACAATAAGATGAACTACTAGTAAGATCAACGGTCAGACCATAATATGAAGTTTATGTCTTATCCTCTTTGTTTTGTTGACTGTATGATGCTGGCTGCCCCAGAGATCCGTGTGAGCTCCTCTGAGGTAACCTTTGGGCAAGGAAACTCGTATTACAGTTATCGTGGTTGACCTAAACTGATCCAGTCAAATAGATCAGAGAATCAAATACAGATCTGAAAGGCACCAAGGGGAAAAAACTAATTATTAAAGCACGGCAGTAGTATCAATGTCTCTGCTTTGCATTGTTGTCTTGCCAAGAAAACTGTTTTTATATTCCTTTGAAATTTTTATTAAGGTTTGATAGAAATGCATCCAGTCTGAAAGATATCTATCAGTGCTTGATGTTCACCTGCAGTGCATCACAAAAGAGAACTCTGAGTTGACAGGTGTTGTTAGTCTTGGATCTCAACTTGGAATTAATGAACCTGGAACTGGCATTCTAACCCTACCAAACCTCATACAGTACTGTATATGGTTGGTTGTTTTTTAACCTGTGTTGTGGCCTCATCTCTTGGCTTCCTGTATTGACAGAACTAATCCTCTGAGTGACCAGAGAGAAAGAAAAACAGATGAAAGATGCAATGCAGAATCACTCTGCAGCCACTTTAGTGTTCTGTGTTTGATTATCCTGATCAAAATAACACAAAAACCATCAAAGCAGAGCTGTGAGGAATCTGATCTTTTGAGAGAAGCTAAAGGTGTGTGTGCTACTTATGTCAGTTTTTCTTTTGTTTTTCTGTTTTGCGCTTTTAGTAGCAAACAATAGAAACAATAGGACCAGACAAAATGCTTTTAGGTCAGGCAGCAGAAACACAATGCCGACTGAAACAGTCTGCATGCTTACATCTGGAGCTGTGTCAGCTCCACTTTCATACTTTCACATACAGTATATCTCTACTCACTTATGTATCTTTTTACTCTAATGATTACATCTCTAAGGAGGGGAAACTGCCCACCTTACTGTGGAAAAAAGAAAACATTGGGAAAGGCATTAACCACAACAGGAAGACAAAGGACAACAAAGGGTCAGGCTGAGATTAAGGGCAGAAACAGGTGTATTACTGCCTTGTTTAGTAAATAGTGAGATCCAATCTCTAGGCCTTCCCGTTCCGCTGTCTGTTTGAGAGTAAATACCACCATGTGGCCTTGCAGAATAAATAAATGACAAAACATTTTTGCCCAGGGAGTAGGACTACTGTAATAACAATCACAAACTAGAGCTGCCATTGGTTGATATGAAATATCCCGTAGTCCTCACTAGCCCAATCTATCATCAAACCTCATTATGGAGAAATCTAAACAGGCAAGTACCCAATGTTTGGGTGTTTTTACACCAACAATGTTGGACGCACAGATGTGTACGCTTTGAGCGCCTGGTCGCATGCAAAATGACATAACGTTGACAGCACATGCTCTTGCATTACACTCGTGTTTGGGAGTGTTTTTCACTGAAGTAGATTACACTTATTTTCCATGCTGCTCATCCCTGTGATGTATTATCCACCTAATTGAACTGATTACGAAGCCTTATTTACTGTATTTAATCACCGACTTAAGATAAATCTGATTCCACTTGTTGGGTAACTTTCGCAAGGAATCTACTTTGAAGCTGAAAGCCTCTTTCCTGAGTGCACCTTGCACAACAGCACCAGCGGACGGGACAGTGTTTTAGTGACAACGAAGGACAAACATGACATAAACACACAGTCACGCAGCAAGTGATTTACTGCACCTTGGAAAGAGTGTGCGTTTCATTAAGGCTATTTGCTCATTGTGTTTCTTAGATTTTCCTAAACTGAGAGAAAAGGGTCACGTGTGGATTTGGGTTAAGATGTTGAATTAATCTCCATTGTGAGTTTGCTTGGAGAATAACTGATGGAGCCTCCAGGAGGATGAGGATGAGCTTTGTACAGACATGTATAACACAATGCAACACAGCCTTCTCCCACCAAGAGGGAAGGGGGGGGTTGGATCGGAAAAGCACTCTGTTTTACCTGACATCCATGTGATTACCTCTTGAGAGGAAAAGAAGGAAACATGGAAAACTCCCTGCAATGGAAGTTCTCTCGAAGTCATTCATTGAATTAACATGTTTGAATTTAACTCGAAGGACATTTTTGATTGAGTTGCCATTTGCTGTGGATGAAAACTGGAACATTGTTGTCTTCAACTGGAAGCTTGTTTTTAATTTAATTTAGTTGTTGTAGCTGGGCTTTATGAGTTGACATTCAGCAAAAGAAATCCCTGTGCAGCAGTTTGATTACCTTACATTAGTAACAAAATGTCAGAATATCATCACTACCTAATGTTTCTTTATCAGCTTCACAAAGGAGCTTTAGGGGTGGATAGTGTATATTAGTGTTTTAGTCTATTTTTCGTCAAAGGCAGAGGCCACAGACACATCTGTTTTCTTTCTGTAAGAGCTACATAAACTAGTATGCATGAACTGTTGGAAAAATGGGAAAATCAAGCAATCCATCTACTTCTTCTAGGGAGGACTGCTAGCCATGTAGTCACACCAGATAAATAGCATGCAAATAAACATTTTGCTTTTAATTAGCTGAACTGGCTGTTTTACTGTTAATCCTGGATTTAATTTTAGTCTGTCTTCACTATGGTTTTCCACATCCTCTGGCACAATAATAGGGAGTACAAATCTGAGGATTACATGAACAAGAATAAGTTTTGTAGTAAAAAATAATTAAGAATTAAGAAGAAACCCACCGTGTTTAAAAACAGTACCTATGTACAGTACTGTATAGAGCAATATTTACTGTTCACAATTTGATTTTAATATTCAAATTCCAAGGGTGACGTTTTTTACTTCTGCAGAGCCCTGAAAAGCGGTTGGCCACATTTATTATTGTAAACACTGATTTGGATTTGGTGCATGATGATGGCCTTCTACCTGACTAGCAGGTGGAGTATGCCCCTAATATCTGCTTCTATAGTCCTGATAATAGTTTTTTTTTGCAGGTACTTGGACATAAAGTTTTTTAAATTAAAATGTTTTTCCATTTTGCATGTCATCCCTACTAGGAAGAGCAACTGAAAACCAGAAAAATGTTTCTTAAATACTAATATGTGGAAAGCTTTTTTCCTATTTCATTTACTATCTCATGTATCTGTTTTCCCTCCACATGCTTTGAGTCAATGTAGAAAATCAAGGGAGGGGGGGAGCCGTGGTGAGCAGGTTTTGCAGGAGAGCGATAGACTAAGCACAATTAAGGGGCTTGCATTCCTGTCATTTTTCTATAAATACCCTGCACATTTCCTCTCTTCTGTCTGTGATTCTCATTAAACCAGTGGAAAATCTGCCTCCCTCGCGTGGTACTGAGAGCCCCTTTATTTCTCGTGGCCTCCGAAAGGGGACGTGCTGAGTGGCAGTTCTGATGGGGCAAGCATGTGGGGGGGATAATATATATAGGCAACATTAGAGGTAGTGGAGAAAAAGGGAAAGTATAGCTATGTTAAATCTTTGTGAGGTTTACAAAGTTCACATAGTTAAATAATGCGTGGTCAGGCTTTGAATTCTGAGTTCACTGAGTTCATGTGCACTTAAAGAACTGCCATGTCACTGTGCTCTAAAGACTGGGATTTGCTCAAAAGAGACTGAAACCTTAACCATAGCACTGGCATGTCACAAAAACAGTTTTGGAATGAACTGACAAATGTTGTCCTGCTGATGTGGCCATCACAATAGAGAATGCTTCTGTGTGACCTCCTAACAGCAGTAACGTGTGCCTTGTTGTCGTTGGCGTAGACGTATTCGTTCGTTTAATTCGCACAACCACTTCTGATTGTGTCTCAGAAGTCCCTGTGTGGCCATCATTGAGAGGACAAGACATTCAATAGGGAGTTTTTTCTTGTACGAAATTATGTTGTACACATTTATACATAAAGTGGTGACTGAAAGTCAGTGAAAATGATACCATCTTGAGTGAGTGGACAATAACTTTAACTGAACGTTTTTAGTAAATATTTATCGGCTCTCCATATCGACGTGAAGGGATTTTAGGTCATTCCTGCTACAGAACTTCTTCAGCTCAGGGATGTTGATTGGTTTCCTTGCATGAAACGCCTTCACAGGCTATAGAACACTGACTTAAGAGATTTACCAATTTCTTTTAGTGTGTTAAGGGTTGTTGACTTTCTTCTTTTGACTTCACAAATGGGTACCTTGACATTTTCCTGTTTACTTGTGCAATTCACAGCTCCATCAATAATTGCAAGTCATCGTGGTCCAGAGGCAGCAAAGCAGGCCCAGGCCATGATAGTCGATCACGACTATGTTTCACACATGGGATGTAGCCAAATATAAATCTGATCACATTTTAGCTCCTATTAATGCAGAAATGGACACAATGCTAAAGGCTTCACAAACTTTCAAGTGCTGCTTTATGCACTGCAGCTGTGTGTAATATGAAAGGAGAGCTTGTGAGAGAAGTTCTTGCCTGGTTAATTGCTGTGAGAGTTCAAGCAGTGTCAGAAAGGTTTGTTGGAGAGAGTTTTCAAGAGCTGGTTGACATTCTAACATTTAAAGTATAGTGACTTCTTAAATGTGACCTGCGCTTTTTCACAGTTAGACTGAACACCGCAGAACTAAATATTGGTTTAGTAAGAAATACTAATAATACTATATTTGTTTTACAACCAGGACTAAACGTACTGCAGTCAGTAAGCAATAGTGAATACAGGTGCATACAGATAATGGCCAGAAGGGGACTAAAACTAGTACTAGCAGCACAGATGGTTAGAGTTATTTATAGGTTCCATGACGTAACAGGAATGGCACTTGGGTCAACCTGACCATTGAGTCTGGTTGATCAGAGGCATTTTGGGGCACCTGGAGGCATAAATTAAGCATGGAAGTCTCACATTAGGGCACAGACATTATGTAATGTGGAGTAAAGGGAAATTTCAGCACTTAGAGCAAATGAAGAGGGGAGGCACACCTCCCTTAGTGCCCACAGAACCACAGGAAGTAATGAGTCAAAACCCGATATAGAGTGCAGTGGTCTGATGTCATGCCACTGGATTTCTGGGTGTTGAAGTTCCTGTGAAGCTGTGATGCATTTGTTAATGCAGTTAATATATCTTGGCATTTTGGCACTATAATAATAATAGATACTTTATTGATCCCATTGGGGAAATTGTTGTTTGGACAGCTGCTAGACCTGTGTCAGCACTACTACTACTTTCAGTGTCTTGTCCAAGGACAGCTTGACATGTAGCTTGCCGGGACTGAGAATCGAACCACTCACCCTTGGGTTG
The DNA here is from genome assembly GCA_032362345.1 of Sandelia bainsii. NCBI lineage: Eukaryota > Metazoa > Chordata > Actinopteri > Anabantiformes > Anabantidae > Sandelia > Sandelia bainsii. The sequence continues at coordinate 18,441,528 of JAUMHL010000012.1, read as the reverse complement.
GGAGACGACTGCTCTACCCACTGAGCTATCATGCCGCCCCAAATGCATGTGGTTCTACATTCATATGCATAAATAATGACTGCACCAGAAATGTAATGTATTCGAGCATTCTAGACTTTTCCAACTTGTGTACTTGTATATCTAGGAACAGTTATGATAAAGAAGATCTGATAAATCCTACTTGCAAACAAACAATGGATTCATTCGTTGTTCAATGGGAGGAGATCCTAATAACTTTAGGGTGTGTGAGCTCTGTTGAAACAGAATGTTTTCTTTCACTTCGAAAACAAAAGGTATTCATATCCTGGAAGTAATTTTATGGTCTAAGTAGTGGAAATATTTGACTCAGGTCAGTCTATTCCCCAAAACGCCAATCCAGAGCCATATGGACACAATAATAAATGCATACAAGCAAACACTTGATAGCACATCATCAAGCTCAAGTGTATTATAAACCCTTGGACATGAGACGGTAATAATGAGATGAGGAGAGACTGATCAGTCTGCCCTGGTGATGTGAGGTTCAGTGCATGCTACTCTGACGTCAAGAGAAAACAGAGCTGCTTCTCTACAGATCCTGTGGTTTCGATACTTGAAAAGGACGGTGCAGAGTCCACACGAAATCCGCTCTGAGGAACTCTGCTCCTGCTTCTCCGGTTCTGGCTGTCCTCTGCGTAGCTGCACTGAACTTTCTCAAACCTGATCCCACGCCCATGGGAAGAGTTTTGTGACCATAATAGACACAAAGCACTTGTGTTTAATGGGACAAGCGGCTCTGCCAAAATGAAGGATGGTGTGTAGAAGCAACATGAATGGCAGAATAAAATCTGAGTCAGTAAACTGAACTAAGACCATTCTTAGAATTTAAATGTACTACATCATTAAAACCAGCTGTCTAATACTGTGTTGGTCACTCTACTGCTGCCAGACAGCTCTGACCTGTCATGACATGGTCTACTCAAGACCTCTGGTAGCTGGCACCAAGACGTCAGCAGCATGTCTTCCTGTAATTTGCGAGGTGGAGCCTCCATAGATCAGACGCAAACACTCTTCCCCCTGTAAATGTTGCACATGCATCCGGCCTACCACATGATGTAAATTAAAACGTGATTCATCAGACCAGGTCTTCTTCCATTCCTCCATGGCCCAGTTCTGATGCTCATGTGCCGATTGTAGGCGCTTTTGGGGGTGGACGTGTGAGCATGGGCACTCTGACCTGTCTGTGAGCTGCACTCTGTGTTCTGACACCTGTCAGTCATGGCCAACATTAGATTTTGCAGGAATTTGTGCTACAGTAAGTCTTTTGTGGGATCAGACCAGACAGGATACTTTCATATTTTCATTTTATGTGCATTTCCAGTCTTGCATACTGTCTCGTTGGCCACATTTTCTCCCCAGTCAAGGTCATTAACCTGCACTTTTCCAAAAATCTGTCTTTTGACCTCAAGATGCCACTCCCTGAGCTCTTCAGTCTGGTCACACTCAGTACACTGCGTCACTCGACGAAGCCACACACCATCTCATCTCACTTGTTGTTAGACTAGCATCAGAGCACACCTGCACAGATGTCGTCAGGATCTGGAAAGGCTCACTCACACAGTCGACCGCTTTCAGTTCATTACCCACCATGCTCCACTCTTTTTACCTCTTGACAAACCTGAAAGACCACACAGGCACAGCACAGACTTACATGAGCCTCTGAAGGGATTTGGCTACAAGGCCTTCACGCTGTAATTGCCTCAAAATCAAGGCAGCCCAATTCCAGTGCCCGAATATCACCTAAAGGTATGCAGATTTAGCAGGGAGGTGAAGGAAGAAGTGACGTAATGCGAGTGGATGTTTCCTTAACTCTGCTGAGTAGTGATGTGTGAAAATAAGAGAAGGCTCACAGCTTTGTTGATCTAAACAGAATTCCTGTGTTTTATGATCCTTTAATTATTTCTATACATTTACACTGTTTGTGCAGTCGGGGTATTTGCTGTTGTAGTACTGTACCTGACAATTATTTCCATTAAGGTTAAGGCTAGCATGTTTTTTTTTATTTCATTAATTAGTTGTTCAGTCTCTAAATGTTAGAAAACAATGAAAAATTCCTTTTGCACTTTCAAACTCTTTCATTTTTCTAAAGACCAAAAACGTTCAATTTACATTAATATAATAAAAATAAACAAAAATCTCTCACATCTGTGAGGCTGTTTATTTACAGTATGGACCCAAAATTATGGATCAAAAAATGTAACAAATGTTATCAAACCTAAAAACATCTGGAGTGTGAACATGTAACATCACTGCAGTACGTTTCTCTAAGCTACAGTACAAAGCTTTCTTGAGGAGACATTCACTATTGTGCTAAATGAGAGAAAACATATGTTAAGTGATGACTAAAGGCTTGGCTAGTAGCTCAATAAAATGTCAGAAATTTGTTGAAATGACCCATCACACCTCTGAATTGCTTATTTTGCACAGTCCAAAACCTAAAGATATTGAATTTACGGTCTTATAAAACCACTAAAAACAGCAAATCCCCACATTTGTGAAACAGAAACCAGAGTCGCTTTGGTATTTTTGATTAATGACTTTGTCAGTTATCGAAATCTTTGGCAATTAACTTTTTGCTGATGGATTAATCGATTATTGACTAATTATTTCATCGCTAGACCAATGCAGGAACTGTGTTGGTAAAGCAAATTCTTCCCTGAGTTCTTCCAGTTTCAGAGTGGCCGCTGAATCCAGCCGCTGAGCACTGACACCAGACTGCCCGGCCAGACAGAGTCCGCTGGCCAATGAATCAGCTACTGCTCCTTTTTATGAGTCTCCACTGCTCTTTAGCTCGAGACTGGTAAAATAATTTTAAGTAAAAAGGCCTCTATGGCCTTACAAATGACAGATTTTAATGGGATGAAGGAGGTTTGACAGTTGGCTGACTTTAAACACTGAAGGAATCGGAAGTTATTTAAATCGTATTTGAATTGTTTCATCATTAAGTGTGACACTATGATTGATTTCTTTATTTTCTAGAGGAGCAGCTTGTAATCAATTCAGAGCAGCACATCGACAGCCCTTGTTTGTCATTCTGGAGACGTTTAAAATGAGAGGAAAATGTGACATCATAAGACGAACCATAAGTCAGGGCAGAACGTTTGTGGTCGGACATGTTTTTCAGTAGTTAACAGAAGCCTGAGTCGCGTGTGCCTGCCTCCTTTGTGAATCATCTCTATGTGACAGCGTTCATTTTCTGTTTTACAGTTTTTGTTTTGGTGGAGGATTTTAGTTGATTTTTTTGCAGCTTTTTTTTTCTTATTTGTTTTTGTTTTTTTCCACTTGTGGTTTTCGCATGACGAAAGTCCACAAGCACAGCCTTTTCCGGAACGGGGTGAACAGACTCGGCCAATAGGTCCTTGAGTTTCCACCGCATAACAACGTTTCAATTTGTCTAATCGGGGGTATTTAGGCTAAGTAAACTATCACTCTTCAGGATTTCATCTGTAGCCACAGCCCAGTCATGCAGGCCTCTTATTCAAACCATTTGTGTGCGGTTGAGAGTGGGAGTGGGGAGGGCAGCCAGTGGAGATGACGGAGATTGGATAACTCGGGGAGAAAGTCTGGGACGCAGAGAGTGAGAGCTCTTGGCATGAAGCTGGAAACCACACGCAACTTGTGTTTGTGTGGTTCTCCCACAGCCCTCTCTGCTTTTCCTCCTTTACTTCCCTGTGCAGCTCATTGAGGCACCTGCATGCCTCGCCGCTTGACCTTTGTGACCTTTGACCTCTGCTGCAGAGACTCGACCTCTGTAGACGGGTACAGTGTGGTCTGTGCCCTGAGAGTCTGGACAGTCACACTGTATATTTATTGTCGTTTTGCCTCAACTATAGAACATTTCAACACTCCTGTCTATACAGTACGAATCACTGGTGGAAAGAACAATAACTAGAAGAACATTTTCTTCCTGTAATGCTAAGATTTCGCTGCTGTAGCTCATCAGAATGATTATTAGCTTCGCCCACTAACAGCTTTAATTGCTCTGGAGTGAATTTCCTGTGTTTACGCTGGTTATTTTCTAAACTTTAACACACTTGCAAACAAAATGCACCATTTTTTTAAGATTTTGCACTCAATTTAGTACTTTCTATTTGGGCTCTTAATAAATCAGACCCCTAATGATGTCAGGTTTGCAGTGTGAATACAGTACTTATGCAAAACATGGAAGAACTGATAGTTAGGTAGTAGGTAGGTTAGGTAGTATGGAACTGGGACACAACTCTGCTTCACTTATTTACTTCATCCTGTACAACAAACACTAAATAATTGATTTTGGACGCACAAATATGTATTTTAGCATCAGTAAAACTTGAGGTATTGAATGGCAGAAAGTAACTTACATACCATGAACACTTTTGGTTTTTTTGGTTTGGACATTTTGGACACCAAAAATGTCCCTCGTATGTCCCTCAGAAGCCTGCTGAATGTGAACACAAATGTGACCTGCTTACTGTCAACAAAGCTGTGGCTAACCTGGCACAGTTGACAGACATCATGAACCCCACGCAACCGGTGAAAACCGCTCAGAGCTCCTGGAAACTGCTCAATTCAAAGTTGTTAGTTGTTTACTTGCCAACTACTGTAGTTACTGTAGCTGTTATCATGTTAGCTCAGTCACTATTCATTCATTACTACTCGTTAGATGAGTACAGAACATGATCATATTTCCTTGTTCTATGTTGTGGGACTTTGTAAAACTCTGTCTCTTCTTTCTGTCCCCTTTAAATGGGGGCCTTCTATTGATCTACAAATGTAAACAACCACAAATTAAAGTGGATTATCAGCATTTTATGTGCAAATCTCAATATCGGCCCACATCTACTACACTACACTAGAGGTAAATTTAGACTTTTGACCAGAGGTGTATAATGTACACAAACTCAATACTCAAGTAAAAGTGCAAGTATTTGCCTAGACAAATACTCCACTACAAGTAGAAGTACCCTT
>JAUMHL010000012.1:18419934-18436442 GCA_032362345.1 Sandelia bainsii | reverse complement strand
TAATCCATATATGATACATCAGCCTTTTACTAATATATAATGATTTATATAAGAATCTATTCCTGCAAAAAGTAACTGATGATGTTAAAATAAATGTAGTGGAGTAAAAGTACAATATTGTCCTCTGGTTTGTAGTGGAGTAAAAGTAAAAGTAACACAAAATGGAACTACTCCAGTAAAGTACAAGTAGCTCTAAACTGTACTCAAGTACAGTGCTTGAGTAAATGTACTTACTTACCACCTCTGCTTTTGACTACATTTTTGGCAGGTGTAAGTGAATTTTCAGATTAAGTCTTTGCATAGAAAAGGTAAAGTTATACATTAAAATCCTCAACAGCAAATACTTCATGCATCAATAATGTAATGAAAGTGTAACATTAACAGAGGCCATTTTTCTTTCTAATGAGCTTTTACTCCTGATATTTCTGATTGTACTTCTTACTTATTATTAATACGGATTTTTACTAATGTCAGCTTCTAGGCAAGACTTCTACTTGTGATATGACTACTTTAACATTTACTTAACTAAACTTTCTTCCAACTGCTGCAGCTAACACAACAAAACACTGACTTCATACTACTAACAACTGCACCACAGACACCAGTATATGTAATATTGACCATTAAATTTGCACAAAAACACAATTTACGCTGGTGCAAATAGCCACACAATCACCCACACTACCTTTTATTTGTGAGGTCATGGCACTGTTTACCTTGCCCAGCTCCCCCATCTCTGTTTCCTGCATCGATTTAGGATCATAACTGGCCTCATAAAAGTTTGAGAGGGGACGTGAGAGCCAAAATCCAAATCCAGCCATCAAGTTTTAATGGTACAGGTTTATAATGAAACACTCCTTGAGCCTCTCTCCCAAAGCGCTGACGTTATCCACTGGACACACGCGCATATTAAAAGCTCACGCTATTTATAAAGTGTGGGACTATCAGCGGTGGGGAGTTGAGAGGATGTGGAGGGCTGTGTGTGTTGGTGTGTGTCTATTCCTAAATGACCATTACCAGGAGGTTTATCTGCCTCAGTTCCACCGTGGAGCTGTGCAGTCATGAGAGGCTTGGGCCCTCTGAGTGACGAGCAGAGCGCTGTGTTGTTGTTGAGAGCAGATGTTTTGAGGTCACTGCTCCTCGATCCGCCTCCCTGCAAGTGCTGACACTTGTGGGCTGGAGTCATACTTAATGAGGGAATCATGATGTGTGGGCTGTGGCCCATAGGAAACACAGAATCAAACACTGATGATTAGTTATAACAATTAGCTACATTTCCAGGGTGTATGCTGGTCTGCGAAATCTTTCATTTCAGGCAGCTCAAAAGGGCCCAAATAATCTTTAATTTCTTTTACGAAGATCATAAAACATTTTTTTTCTTGCCAGCTGTAGATAGTAACTTTATTTGGAACTTTTGTTAAGAAGCACATCAACTAGCTCCGAGGTCGGGGATACCTGCAGACAGGTACAGAGAGAGAGAGACAAAGAGGAAGAGGATCTTTGAATTGTACCGTGGAGCTCACCTCTTCTGATTAATTGTCTTCTTTTTCGTACGCAGGGAGGCTGCAGCATTATCAAGATAATCGACTTGTACTGGTCACTGTTGTTCATTCCTGGTCAGAGCCCATTGCCTCCACCTGCTCCGTCCTCGCAGACGCTAATGATTTGTTCTGATCAAAGTTCAAATATTCCCATGTGTGGCTGCTACCAGTCTGTGGTGTCTGGTTACCACTCTCACCCAGCAGAACAACTTTCAGCATTCCTGCACTGCCTGGCCTGTGAACACATAACAATCATGCCATTTCCTGCTTGGGGGGGCTCCTGCTATTTCCCTGATGGTTAACAGGAAGGTTTCAGTGTAGCAGACGGTATCGCAAGCATGACTCAGGTTAGTCTTGATCTGATACATCTGAGTGTTACCTCCTGCAGTGATAACAAAACAATCATAGATAGTTTTTCAGAGTCTGGTGAATTATGGTTGATACACGCCACATGACTTTAATCTTGTATCATTTCTTATGCTTCATCAGCTTTAACTAAACGCTCTCAAAGGGGTGTCATTTGTCAGTTGTGACTTCTTATCACGACCCGGCAGCACAGACGCATGGAAACCCCAGTGACTTAATGCATCACAGAAGCTGCAAGTGGCCTGATTGGTGGATACTGAGACAAGAGTAAACATGAAGCACCATCTGTATCTCTTCGGAGTCAACATTCACTGATGAAAATTCAGTGCGTAGTGGGCCACAGCAGGATTTCAAACGGGCAAGACGGTGCAGATGCTGTTCACTGTGCTTCTGCTGCCATCTACTTGTGAACAAGAGAAATGTTCCCATGAAACAACAGAACACCTAATGGTAATAAGTTTTACTTGAGGTGCTCTTATTTAGCATTTATAAGCAAATCCATGTGTTAATTAATGTGTTTAACAGCTGTAACTCCTCCTGTGAACAACCAACTGTAGACTGGTGCAGCTAGTGAGCTACATTATAGTAAAGTGGAACGAAAAAGAAGTCCGCCCTCAGTTGCTTTTTCTGAAAACGTCATTAAAAATGTGGATGTATACATTATATTATGTCATATTTACGTTTACATTTAGTCATTTGGTAGATGCTTTCATCCAAAGCAACTTACAGTGTGTTGCTCACAGACATGTGGCCAAAAGGAAATAGGAACTGAGCCACTGACCCACAGCCGCCTACCAGTTATAAATGTTTGTGTATGACATACAGAAAATGCTAAATCAGGGGCTTGAAGTAAACTAAACAAAATTTCATAGTGAACTCTGTCACACTGTCGGTGTCTAATTATTATTGATAAAATGAAAAATGATTTGATCAGAGTTGGTCACATTTCAGTATTTAATCAGAACCTACCAGCTGATGAAATGAGTATTCCCTCCACAGTGATTCAAAAACACACATTTATTTTTGATAAAAAGTGGAAGTGATTAGACTCCATCAGTGTGATTGATCTTCATTAAGTGTGTAACACTTGCATGTCTGTGTGTATTACCAGTCCCATATTTAGTTTTCTGTGCATATTCTGTTGTGTTACTTTTCAAACACTGCAGTATGGTTAGCTGCTGCATGAAGTCTTTGTTGTTTGTAGTGGGGAAAAAAGGTAAATCATGGAAAAGCCAATGCTGTAATTCTTTATGGAGCCTAATTTTAAAAATGATAAATAACAAAAAATATCATACAGAGAAGTTCACACCAGGATTGATGATCTCGTTATGTGACAATTCAGCATTTAATGTTAAATAAGCTGGAATCTGTGGATTCTCTCAGACTTGCAGGATGTTCGATCGTGGAGTAATTCAGGCTCCCGGAGGAGGAAACGGAGCAGCCGCTTCCTCCTCCATATAAAAAGCAACGTGTTAAATTTAGTCAAGTGAGGATGTTTGACCACAGTTTAAATATACTACAATTAAACATTAAGTCATTCATTCACATTTAACTTTTGACACTAATACTGATGGGTCATTTATGAAAATATCTTGGCTTCATGATCAATTATTTCTACCAACTGCTGCAGTGTTTCAGTCTGACCACACGATGGCAGAATCAACAGGTGGCTGCAAACAACCACCTGGTTCATTTAGATCATTTCTTTCTGTTCCCGTCCATAAAATGCAGCAACCCAGAAAACAAAAATATGTAATTCTTCCTAATTTTAATTAGGAAATGACAACGAGCACCTGGACGTCACTGGGTGTGATTGTGGCAGCTGCCCCCTCAATCTGAGCTCTTCAATGAACTGTTCTGCTTCGTTCTTGGTTTTTGAAAGCTGTCGGTGATAAACAGTGACGTGGAGACGATGGGGCAGTAATGATGTCGGTCTTTTTCACTGCAGGAGATGCATCTGCCTGCGTTAGATGACATGGTTTTGTTAGTGTCTGTTGCGCCCGTTGCGCCGTCGCTGCGTCTGGATGTGGAAATATTGCGCGCAAACGAGGCGCGCGTCTCCACGAGCCGTGCGTTAATGTCGTTGGACAGGAGACGGACCGTGTGAGTTATGACTGAATATAACATGAAAATGAATGTCTCTTCAGTCAACTCCTCTTCTTGGAAAGCGGAGTCGGCGGTGATTTCTTTGGGATTTTCCATCATTTTCCTGGTCGGCACCTTGGGAAACGCTCTGGTCCTCGCGGTTCTGTCTCGAAACGGACAGATGAACACCAAAACCACCAACTTGTTCATCCTGAACCTCGGAATAGCAGATCTGTGTTTCATTGTTTTCTGTGTGCCCTTTCAAGCCACCATCTACACTCTGGATGAATGGGTGTTCGGACCTGTGGTGTGTAAAGTCGTGCACTTCATCATTTTTCTCACCATGTACGCCAGCATCTTCACCCTCACAGCTGTTTCCCTGGACAGGTGCGTCCACCACACAAGTCTTTCTTAGATAGAAACGTTTATAGTTCACCTGCAGGTTGCAGGCTACACAATCAAGGCGACAAAGTCATACTTACTGTTGATGTTTGGGGTATAATGTATTTCTAATTGACTGGAAATTGCATTTAACAGGGGCACTGTTAGGATTATAGCGGATGGGGGCTGAGCATAGATGGATAATTTAACAGAGAACGTAATAGAATAACAACATAAGAAAACATTTAAAGGCAAAAGACCTTCAGAATCGACTGTCTATCCTCACTGGATGTGCTCATCCCTTGAGATTCAAATTCAAGACAACTTTATTGTCCAGCTGTGTTAGCACAATTAGTCTTTGGCTGCAGTTTTATCATAAACATTAAGAGGAGTTAGAAGTTACAGTTAAGTTCACCATCACAAACAGGGAGGAAAACATTTGGAAGCATTCAGATAATCTGAGAAGTAAGTTGCAGGTGCAAACATCCATTAATCATCGATTTAACTGATGTATCTCAGAGGGGATGATTGAATTTTTGTAAATGTTTTTTATGTCTTGTTCTCAGTTTCCAGTTAAGCAAACAAATGACAAAAAATTACTGTGTGATTTTCCAAAATGGGCAAATGATGCAAGTAGCAAGGCTGATTCTAATGAAGTGTTTGTTTTGGCACAAACATTATAAGTAACAACACTAAAACAGTTATTTCAGGTTTCAGGTCTGTACCTCAGCTTAAGACACTTAATCTGAAGTCTCAGAAGCTTCATTTTTAGCAGTATAACCACCATCTTTAATAATGAATACTTCTCAATAATCAACACCTGGATCATCTGTCATCTTCTGCTCTTGCAGGTATTTAGCCATTTGCTACCCGCTCCGCTCCAGAGAGATGAGGACGCCAAAAAACGCCCTCACCTCCATCTGCCTGGTTTGGGTCTTGGCTTTGGTTTTCTCTGGACCGTATCTCAGCTACTACACACAGATGGACCTTGCTGGTACAATAGTTTGTATTCCTGCCTGGGAGTCCAAACCACGCATCATAATGGATATTTGCACCTTCATCTTTGGGTACCTCATCCCCGTCCTGGTGCTTGGCCTCACGTACGCTCGCACAATCCGATACCTATGGACCAGTGTGGATCCGATAAAGGATATGTCTGAGTCCAGGAGGGCCAAACGGAAAGTCACCAAGATGATAATCATAGTCGCTGCTCTCTTCTGTGTTTGCTGGCTTCCCCATCACCTGGTCATTCTCTGCATGTGGTTCGGCCGCTTCCCGCTCAACCACACCACCTACGTCCTCCGAATCCTCTCCCACCTCGTGGCTTACACCAACTCCTGCCTAAACCCCATTGTATACGCCCTCGTCTCCAAGCACTTCCGCAAAGGCTTCAGGAAGGTGTTTAGCTGCACGCTCAGGAGGACGGAGGTCAACAAGGTGCACGTCATCCAGGTGGTGAACACAGTCAGCAGCTTGGAGACGTCCAACTAAAGACTGATGCCTCTAACCGCACAAGACGAAGGAGAGGAAGAGCCAGCTGATCATTATAAACCATGGACACACCAGAAACTGTCTTTAGGTGACAAAGTCTAACAGTATTAAATTCACCTCAGTAAAAAATCTCTAGACTGTTGAGAATACAAGTCTGTAAGGAAATCTCTGAGATAGTGAATCAGTGGTAAAGACGAGGCTTTAAGTTTTAACACAAGTTTGCATTATTGATAATCACAGAAGAAACGAATAATATACTTTTGAAGGAGCAAAATGATGCCATGTGGTGTTGTTGTTTATCATAATTACTGTAAACTCATCACAAAATACTTAAAGGAACAACGTTATTTCAGATTTGGGGGGGATCTATTTGCAGAAATGGAATGTAGTATTCGAAATTATGTTTTCTTTAGTGTATAATCACCTTGATTTAAAAATCACTGCAGTTCTTTAGCTTAGAATGAGCCTTTTATATTTACACAAGGAGCAGGTCCCCCTTTATGGAGGGCACCATGTTGTGCCGGCATGTTTGTACAGTAGCCTAGGACACCGGGTTTTTTTTTAAGGGAATTTCATGTTTTCATGTTGAAATCTTAGCTTGAATTTTGTGACGCCATATCACCACAGACGATCTACAGTAACCTCATCACTTCACAAATTGGACTCAATGCGGTAGTAGATGACAACATGGAACCTGAGAGCTGCTGTAGGCTCTCAGAAGGGAGGGATGGGGGATGGTGGGTATTGAGATGGTTGCAATTTGCAGCCTTAGTGAACAGCTAGATGTCTTTAAATCTTACACACTGCACCTGTAATGCAGTAAGTTTATCACAATCAGCTTGTACAGCATAAGGAGTTATGAGGCTGAGAGTTTAGTTTTTAGACACATGGATTGTCAAACATTTACTGACAGTTCTGCCAAAGTACAGTCTCACATAACAGCTCGCACGGCTGCAGACTCTTAGTCTTGTTCACTGACATCGAGGGAAAGTAGCAGAAACACAGTTTTATGCTTTAACTGGACAATAGGTAAGTCTTCAAACACCTTGATTTGTGTCTAATCTGGAACAGGCACATGTGGTCAGCATGTGGTTCTTATGGTTGGCCTGATTCTGAAGGACTTTTCCTGGAAATAATGCAAACACCATCTTAAAGGACAAATACTCAGGCAGTCAGAGCCCTGCTGACAGAACGTGTGTTTTATCATGAAGGTCATTTCAGAGAATTAGATGAAACAGTGATTTACCTAAATGAGCTTAGACATCATCCGTCTTACATAATGAACAACCTATTACCACCTTTGTAAACTCTGACTTTGACAGTTTAGTATTTGTAAATCTAATTACTGTAGTAATACAGTTGCAAAGTGCTTTACTACAAGTCATGGAAGGAAATGTAAGACACAGAAAACTACACATTATAAAAAACAGCATTATTACATTTAAATGGAGGTTGCCTTGTCGGAAATAGTTCATCTCAAAAGTCACTCGAAAGGTTATACAGGATAAGTGTTTCTAGACAAAATGACTCACAGAAGTTTTGGTTTGAAAAGCACAGACGAGTTTCACACAAATTTGCCTGGAAACTGCCTGAGGAGTCTGACGAGCTGTGGGTGGTGTCGGACCAGGAAAAGATGTGTTGTCAGAACATAATCCAACCAGCATTTGTCAGACAGATTTTCACTCATTTCTGCATGTCTGATTCAACATCCATTAAGATAATAATTCAGTGTATCTGTACAAACCTGAGTGTTAACGCTTGTGATTTTGACTTTTGTCGATTGAAACATCAGTGTTATATGTTTCTTATATACTGTTTGATACATAGCTGTGTTTTATGTGCATGCAGACAGTAGTAATGTTATGTACAGAACAGTATATATGAGTTGTTGAAATAATAAATTCATTAACTTGATCTTAAAACCAATTGTCTTTGATGTACAGGAAGAAAAAAAAAGACAATTTCCAAAGTTTGATGGACACCTGTGGTTCAGTTTGGCCTAATGAGCTAAATTACCTAACAATCTTTGTTCTAATCCCAAAATAGCACAAGAATAACATCTGATGTGTAAATCATTGTTTACAGGACAACATTTTCCATCTGTGCAGATTGAACTTTGATGATGTGGACGCTGACACCAACACACTGATATTTGGCAAATAAATGAGGTGAGTAATCAGTCTTTCACACTGAATTTTCACTCACTGAAACCCAGAATAATTCAAACTCTGAAAGATATTATTACCTTTAAAGCTGCAGTAGTCAATATTTTTAACAGTGGATCAGATGTGTTAAGGGAAATATGCTGTTGAAACCTCGTGTTTTAGTTATTCAGTTCAGTGTCTTGGCTTCAAGACTCAGCTTTACTGTTTTGGTTAAACTTTTCGTGGCTCAGCCGGCAGCCTTTGAGCAAGCTAGACACGTGTCCGCTGACTGCTCAGCAGCAGACATCAGACAGTTTTAGTGTAAATAGGGAGAAACCAAAAACTGCTAAAAGAGAGTAAATATTCAGGTGGACACAAAACAAAACTCGTAAAAATTGCTCAATCTCTGCTGGACACTAAAGATTTGACATCACACTGGCTAAATAATCTTTTTACTGTGTTGATATCGAGGTTTTATTTAAAACACTTTCTTCAGGTGGGGAATGAGTCCTTGCCCCAAGTGAAGTTTAAGTAGGGGTCTTGTTCAAGAGTGAGCGTAAAACGTAGTGAGAGATTAACAGACGGATTGCTGCAGTAAACACAGTAATGCAGATGTTGTATCAGAATATTGTGATAAACAGGGAGCCAAAAGGCAAAGCTCTCAATTTACTGGTCGACACCAACCCTCACCTATAATCATGAGCTTTGGGTAATGATCAAAAGAAGGAGATTCCGAAATGAGCTTCCTTTGAATGGTGTCCGGGCTCAGCCTTAGAGACAGGGTAAAGAGTTCGGACATCAGAAGGGAGCTCGAAGTAGAACTGCTGCTCCTTCATATCGACAGGAGCCAGCAGAGGTGGTTTGGGCATCTTATTAGGATGCCATCTAGGTGGCTTCCACTGGAGGTGTTCTGGGCACATCCAACTGGGAGGAGACCCGAAACATGCCGGAGAGATATTATATATCATTATCTCATTTTGTCTGGGAATGCCACGGGTTCCCCCAGGAGGAGCTGGAGAACGTGGCTTAGGAAAAAGACGTCTGGGTCAAGTTACAGAACCTGCTGCCACCGCAACCCAACTTTGCATCAGCAGCTGAAGATCGATGGATGTTTACAAAACTAGAAAAAAAAAAGGTGTAAACCATTAAATCAATGTGAACTCACCAGATATTGAAACAGTAAAGGAGTATGAAAGCAAAGCCAAAAGAGAATCTTAAAGCTTCATTAAGGAAAACATTCAGAGCAAATTTGAAAAAAAAAAATAACTTAGTTTTTTGTTTTCATGCTGTTTTGACCTTTAAGTGCTGCATAAAAAACTTTTAACATGGAAAAAGAAAGTAGCATGAGTCCTGGTCTACGATCAATACTTTTTATCTCCAAGGAAACCAGACCTCATGATGCTGAGATGATCTGGTTGCCTTGGCGATGTTCTCCACCTCTCCATCATCCCCAGTGGCAACACACACACATACACACACAAGCTCAGCCTTTAGTTTTAAAGCGTCATGGTTGCATTTTCCCATCTTTAAATTTCCGCATTAGGACATTCTGGAGTTAAGGGGATGTTTTTGTCAGACATGTACAGGATAATCGCTGAAAAGTCAGTTTTAGTTTTGTTTTTAAGTTCAGCTTCTTCTAAACCAAAGTAGTTTTTCCAGCCTTTCTACCCCTTCCTGAGTGTTTGATCTGAACTGTTTCAGATCTTTGAGGGGTTGTGTTTTTATCTTCTTCATCTTAAAATCACAAATATGAGACACATTTTTTATATATATATATATATATAGTTTTTATTATATATATAGTAAATAATGTGAAATCACTAAATTCAGTGTTTAAGTTAATGACAAACAGTAGCTTAAATACTCATCCAGCAGACATGGAACAACAATAGTCTTCATCTGGAGTCATGTTTGTGTCCACTTGAATTTACTCTGCTTTTAGATTTGTTTGCTTGTAGATTGGTTTGCAAAGTACTGGACCTTTCAGACTCAAACACACTGTGCAGTTTTAGTAAAATCTTTTACTGCGAGTCCACAATGGTGGTTCTAGATCTGCCGGTTAGAAACATCCACTAAAGTTGATAGTTTTCTGGTTTATGTAGTTTATGTTCTCTTTGTTTTGTTGAGTTATAATCCTGCAGGTTTGTCCGTTTTCACAGGCGCACTGTGGATACGGCAGCTTTAATAGCACCTGAACTGTGTTCTCCATGGCCACATATCATCAGGACTCATTGTTCAGATGTAGTTTGAGCTCAGCCAGTGTTTCTTCACATGTGGAGGACATTTCACTGAGGAGAGTTCAGATGTCTCTTCTATAGAAAACACGCTCATTCAGATGCACATGATCTGGACGTTCCCTGTTCTAATGATGAGCAGCTTTTCCTGACGACTCAAGTCATTTATTCCTGTGTGGTAATAACATTTAAGTCTGTACATGCACACTGAAAAAAACGCTGTGCAGTGGTCTGATTATTAATGTCACCAACAAAACAAATTATGTGCTAATTCAGAGTTCGCTTTATTAGATTGAAATGCGGCTAAATTACATAAAAACATCATGTTTGTGGCTCTGTACAAAACATTCATTAAACCTAACGAGGGTGGCAGTAGTGTGAGGAGAGGCTGCGTGTCTGCTGTTAAAGGACCTTGTGTTTTGTTCCAGGAGGGGACACGTGTGTGAGTGTGTTTGGAGAGTGTGCTGAACATGTGTTGGGGTTGATCAAAGTGCAGCTCAGGCGGACGTGTCGAACAGCTTCTCGATCATCTCCTCCACCTCCTCCGGTCGATACTTGTGATACTTCTCAGGGTTCTTGGTGAAAGAAATGTTGGCACATCTAGGACAAATGGAAGAATGATGGGAATCACGGACCTTTAGTAACCAGAGCTGAATATTTTTACCCTGTCATTAACAGTAAGTGCTGGGTTAGTAGTGTGCATATGTCAGAGTCACATTTTGTTTGTGCTAGAACTGAAATAAGTTCTTTTTTTCTTTGTTCCATTATTCAGAACGCGCTCTGCAGCTCTTAGCACCTTCCTGCTGAGGGGCATGATGTCATTTCCTCGCCCAACTAAATTCCTGGTGACATTTTGATTTACATGTAGCATTTAAAAAAATATATTTATAAAAACTGCAGCTTTGCAGTTTAAACATGATGTCATGTTAAACTGTGAAATCAGAGTGACAACAATCAACAATTGTTCAGCTCTGTTTCTTAGAAACATTTTTTATGTCTGTTTGCAGTAGTTGTGTTGTACAGTAAATTGTATTTTTGCAAGAAACATGCTAAGTGGAAAATATTAGCTTCTCAGACAACAATGCTACAGCGTGTAAAGACTCTTTGAAATAAATGTTCTGTTTCTGTTTGGACCTGTGTGAAAGTAGTAAGTGCAGCTCCAAAAGCTGTATTTTCACAGCAGCGGGTGTTTGTTTTCAGAATAACTGGCTTAGCTTTAGAAGCAGTCATTCATCAAGCTAACACTGACAGAATAATATAACATTATTATAAAATCTTGTCAGTGTGAAGACAATATCTCCTTCTCCACCAGTAGCTGCACTTCACACCATGTTATGAGTTTAATGACTAGTAACTGATTTAAAAGCAGCCTCTGAGATTTTACGATATGTATCTGAACATCATTATTCTTAGGTTTCTACATCTACAGTAATAATCATGCGTCCTGACGCGTTTGTGTCTGCGCTCTCACCTCTGCAGGAACGCCCTGTAAGCATCAGACACCACTTTCTTCTGAGCCTGACGGATGAAGTCTCGCTGCTCTTTGTCGGGGATGGCCCAGCCCTTCTGAATCTTACACAGCTCCTCCAGCCCGTCATTGAAACCCTGCGAGGAGAAAGAGAAGTCATTTTGTTCTTTCATATTTTGTGGATTTTTATAGGATCTGCTTTGATGTGAGATATATGAACATGTGGTGCAAAAAACGTCACCTTGAATTTGTCTTTAATCACTTGTCGTTCTTTGTCTTTCAGCTGGAAGAAGAAGAGATTTCAGTTAGAAAAAAACACACACATTCATAACAAAAGTCCCAAATCTTCACAGCAGACACTAAATTATAGACTCATTTTGTTTGTACGCCCAAAACGTGCTGCGGGATGAATCCTGGACAAACTATAGTTGTGAGAAGGATTGTGTAAGTGATTCTTTACTTTTGTTGTTCCCGCAGCAGACACATCTGACCAATAAGCAGAGAGGACGCATTTTAGTACACTTGGATTTTTCCTTGTGTGAAGAGAAACCGAACCAAGAGGAAAATGCTACAAGTTTACAAACTCATCGACTGATTCGGTCCAAAGCAAACGCACTATGGTGTCGCCCTGAGTGCACATTATAGCTTCTACGTACTGCAGCATCATGCATGAGTTAAGAACTGTTCTCTGAAAGCATTTCATGACAGCATTACATTCACAAACAAGTCTGTAAAAAATTCTGACCTTGGTTCCAGGTTGGAGGACGGGCATGTTCCTGTCGGTCAGGTGCTCTGTGACTTTCACCCAGCTGCAACAGAATGAAATGTATCAGGTTCAAGGCAA
This sequence comes from Sandelia bainsii, assembly GCA_032362345.1. Classification (NCBI taxonomy): domain Eukaryota; kingdom Metazoa; phylum Chordata; class Actinopteri; order Anabantiformes; family Anabantidae; genus Sandelia; species Sandelia bainsii. The sequence continues at coordinate 18,423,888 of JAUMHL010000012.1, read as the reverse complement.
AAAAAAAAAAAGAACATGGTTGACTCCAGTTTTAACATTTTTAGGTTTACCTGCGCTGGTACGTCTGGATCTGCTGCTCTATCAGTTCTCTGTATGAGATCTCAGCTTTCTTCTGAGTCACCGTTACCAGCTGGATCAAATCAGACCTGAACACACAACAAAAATCAGCAAGATGAACATTAAAGATTTGGTGGCTGTATATTAATTACATACGTACGTGATTTTTGAGAGTCCAAACCTCTTTACCTAACTTTTTTTAAGGACTGGACCCCATCCTTTTACCAGTCAACCTGTTAGATCTAGATGAAATTTTCCTACTGTTCCAGGTTAACCATTGGTTTCCATTCATTTCTGAACACCTGAATTACACAGCGTCTACATGTTGAAACATTGCACTTTCCAATTCATTTGCATCATATTTAAATGTAAAAACTTTATAAAGAAGTTAAGGGTAAACTAGTGAACATCTATGGTTGTAGATAATCTATCATCTTGCCAGTGCACTGCTGCAGCTCTGAAATGTCACCAAATAGTGGAATATGCCCATAACAACTCAAATAGTTGCTTGTTTTGTTCCATCAACAATTCAAAACACACAAATACTCAGTTAATCATTACATTGTATGAATCTTATCTCATGCAAAAATGTAAATTGTATTCAGCAGTCGTTCAATAGCTGAAACCTGCAGTAATGAATTCAAATGACTGTTAAGTAGCACAATCAACTTATTTTTGTCTCAAGCTCAGTGAACTGAAAAGCTGGTGTTAATCAACGCAGATGGCCAAGGAAAGAGAAAATCCTACTCACTTCTCCAGCGACTTGAGGATGTAGTTGTAGTTGTTGTGGAGGAAAATTGCACTCAGAGCTGAATCTTCATACACTTTGGATTTACTGAGCAGGTTTAACTGCAAATTCCCCAAAACCTTACCTGAAAGAAGAAAAGTCATAAGTCAGTCCATTAAACAAAAACTTGTATTTTTACAATCAAACATTGGTGCATGTGTCAAATTATGTTGGTCTGTACGATGAAGTATTAGAGCAAGGAAGCTGAAATGTCAAGAATAAAGTATAACTTTTGAGAAAGAATCAAACTGTCTCTGACTCTTTTTCTCTTAAATACAGCCTACAATACTCATGAGCAGTTGCTGCTACTGCTGCTGCCCTGAAGAAGCAGCTCATCAGATTATAATGGTAGAAATTTCAAACCACTGCATCATCATAGCTGTTAAAGTAGCTGTTAGCTGCAGACTGTTTTCAGTTTACAGAGGTATACTGCAGGTCATTTGGCAGAATTCTTAGCTTGTGATGTTTCTTTACTAAATCACCCTGAGAGTGATTCATGAGAACTATAAAAGTCACATAAAACTGTCTAAGGGGGAAAATGATTAGAACGTTTACTTCCAGAATCGGAGGCCCCTGAAATGGCTCCTTCTATGTTTGTCCATGATAGAACACATATCTGTCATCTGTTGCTCTGAGGTTTATTGTATTTTTTCCACCATTAAATGTTTTATGGGGAGTGTTTTTCCTCAGGGAAAATGTGTGACGGTTTTCTTTGTATACTCACATATATAAGTGCTGAGCAGCCTTTTGTTGAACTCAGTGGCGGAGCTCGGTGTTGATGAACTCGCCTCTGGAAAAAATACAATATGTGTTAGTATGAACAGTTCACAATGATGTGTTTTACTACTTATTTTAATCTTTTGACCTTTACTTTCAAATTACATCAAGCCTGTGGACAAGTCTCCACTTAACCTCTCAGGTTCCCATAGCAGCATCTAGTTTCTTTCAACCTGCACTTCAGCACATGCACATCACAGCGAGAGCGTGTCCTCTCCTGTCACACTGAATTAACTAGCTGCAACTGCAGTTTCACAAATCAGCATGAAAAACATTCACAGTCAGACTCGTCATGGGCCCACACGGTTGTTTTGCTTACCTCGGGGGTCTAAAGGTATATTGTAAGTGTTCCCCAGTACTAAAAGGGCCGAGGCAAAAGAGAAAAAGAAGAGAAAGAGGCAAAAGTGCAAAAAGGTTAGAAAAGATTTGTTAGTGCAGAGTAAGCCAAGTAAGCAGTCATCAGCCTGGCAGTGAGGAGTCGAGGGATGATGAAAAGGAGGGAAAGCAAAGCTGGGAACTGACGTGTGGTGAATGAATTAAACCTCCAAATAAATCTGGTTGGAAAAGATTTATTCATTTGTTGACTATTACTGAGACTGATGCATCATCCCTGAAACTAAACGTGTGCTTGAACATCCGAGAGGCTCCCTCTGAAAGAAGAGAAGAGAAATGTGAGGGGAGGAGGGTGGGAACACAACGTCACACGTACAGGCTGAGAGGGGGGGGCAAACTGACAGTGTTGAGTTGGTGCTACTGGGACACGGTTTGTGCAGAAGGTCTGTACATACATGTGAGGGGTGAAGACTGAGCGAGGGACCACGTGATTATTTTTTTTATATTCAGAGACTATTTATCCATCTCCTCCATCAACATCTGCTTATCTGGACTGATGTTAATTTCATTAATAGAAGTATTTGGACAGTGACACATTTGCCCCCTATCTGATTTTGTTTTCCCATATTTGTCACTTAAATGATTCAGATTATGTCTAGGATCACCATTCTTATGCTTTGTGTTTTAAAGGGACACACTTTCCAGTTACTGTGGATGTGAACATCCTCAAATTAAAGCTGAAAGTCAGAAATTTAACTCTTTAGTTTCTGTCCAAATACTTTGTGAGAGAACAATGTTCTTTCACGTGAAGGAGAACAGTGAGCTGTGTTGTAGTGTTAGTTTAGATCACCGGTAGCAACAGCCTGGTGGAGGAGCAGGAGGCCTAAGCTAATAAGAGCTAACTGAGCTAAGCTAAGCCGATGGGACTGTACCTTGTGAAGCCAACATGGCTCCAGCGGTCTCGTGGAAGTCCAGCAGCTGCTGCAGGAAGAGGATGGCCTGCAGGAAAGATGTCAAGGTAAGCATCAACTCAGCTTATTCAGTAAACAGACTGAGCACAGAGAGACCAGGTGGATCCCCCCCCAGAGATGGAAAACGGCAACATCCTCGTGGAAAGGTGTTGAGTGTGAAGTGCAGACAGAGCAAATAAATCCACAGGTGTTACACAACAGTGTTGGCTTACATTGCTGGTCAGCTCGTGCACCGTTCCGTCTTTGGGCATGTTGTACTCTTTGTCAGGGTCATTCTGAGGTTCAACAACAGACAGTTCGGTAAAAAAAATATTGAATGAATGATGCACGACAGGTAAGAGAGATGGAAATTCCGGTTTCTTGCCTTGATGCTGTCTGCAAACTCCTCCAGAGCTTTGGCTCCTATAGTTTCCATTGAGGTGATGAGTGTGGGCAGCTTGTTCTTGGTGCTCGCTGCGGTCCCCTGCACATCAAGACAAATACATTTCACTTTAAAAAATGAAGTGAATTGTTAATTATTTGCCTTTATTTACTGTTACTATGCTAACTGAGACCTGGAGTGTTGTATCAAACTCAGGCTTGGTCATTTTCAGGTGTTTCAGGATGGGGAAGATGGTGAGGACGGCTGAGTAGTCGTGACGCATTATGGCTCTGCGAGCTGCAGACACAATGTTTTCTCCCTCCAGCATCAGGTTGTCCAGAGCTTCCTATGGACAGACAAACATAAAACTTAATGAAACTGTTATGATCTGGTGAGATTTTCTAACTATAGATAGATTTGTCTGAAAAATCACATTTTATTCCTGCAGCTCTGTGCTGCAAATCACACACTTTCCTCCAGGGGATTTTAAATTAAATTAAAATCACTTGCAAAGGTAACACAGGTGCAAACTGCTTTCAGCTTTAGAACAAATCTTCTTTAAAAGTAACATATTTTACCATTTATTGAGAACTGTAAAATCTAGAATAGAGTTTAAAATCCTTCTCCTCACTTATAAAGCACTAAATAATCAGGCCCCATCATATCTT
>JAUMHL010000012.1:18402914-18419834 GCA_032362345.1 Sandelia bainsii | reverse complement strand
CCTCTCCACTGTCTCCTAGTGCTGCTCAAGTGGGACTGTTGGGTTTTCTACATTATTCTGTATATATTTATATAATGCGTAAGGTCTTAAACCTTACACTGTACAGTGCCTTGAGATGACTTATGTTGTGATTTGGCGCATTATAAATAAAGTTGAATTGAATTGAAAACACTATTTGAGATGATTTACTGATATTTATGTGTAAGTAATACAGTAAACGATTGTATAGTTCGTATGTTTTCTGGATCGTGGATTAATAATTACTAACCACCAATTTCAAAGTAAGGTGGAGCTGGATGTGTCTGTTATTGTTTCATCACATCATATTCTGTCATCAGAGCTTTGAAATCATGGACACTAATAAAACATCTTCAGTCAATGTGTCAAAAATAATAGGCCTTCACCGACTGGTTCAGGATGAGCCTCATTTAAAAACATTCAGAAGGGAAAATCTCAGCACTGGGTCACAAAAGCTTTTAACAGCACCTCTCCACAATAAGATGAAGCATGACCCAAAGACAGGAGTCAGGCAGGGGGGTTTCAGGGCAAGTTATGTGACAAAAAGCTGAACTGTTCATTTAAGCCGTGCTGAATGTCCATTCATGTCTTTCTCTGACCTGAATGAGAGAGTCAAACGTCTTCTTCTGATGGTGCTCGGGGATGATTTCTGTCAGGAGTGTGTACTCGCTCTGGGCCAGCTTCACGAAGGCGCTGATGCAGTGAATGTAGGAGTCGATCTCGATGTCCAGGACATCGTCTTTTCCTGAGAGGTATAAGGGGGAACATCGGGTCAGCGGGTAAACTAAAAACACTGATTTAAGACATTGGGTCTGGTGCAGATAGAAAAAGTTGTCTCAGAGTCAGTGTATGTTTGATGAAGGTGTTGATCCTGCAGGATGTGACTGTATTTGTTCAATAAATCTGATGTTAAAGCTGCAGAAGGTGAGATTCTATAAAAATACACCCGTCTTATCAGCGTTGTTTTGCTAATGTTCCTTCTGTTTCCCACATGTTCCCGTCACTCACCTGCCGTGGCCCCGTGCTTCTCGTTCAGGGCGTCAGAGTGATGTTTGACCCGCAGGTCGTGATCGTAACCTGGTGGGTGGGGTGTGACAGCAGGGAGACAGGCCCAGTCAAACCACTGGGGTCGTGACTAGGCCAGAGAGGGGAGGGGAGGGGAGGGGACAACTGTACCGACCACCACCAAGCACCAGCAGGGGGAGTGGAGGGGAGGAAGCAGGGGACACCCACCAGTGGATGGAGAGAGCCCACAGAGCTTTGATTGGTGTGTGTGTGTGTGTGTGTGGGAGACTCATTTCTAAAGTTAGTGAGTGTTTTTAAAACAGAAAAATGTCAAAACAGCTTTTAGTTCACTGCAGGTGAATCAAACGTGATCAAACTAAACATCGAACGAATCATTTCTGCCTCCTGCTCTTATGTTTCACTTCACTACACGATGGCTGACACCATTTCCTTTAGAGCAACAATACATAGAAACTCTTTGATAGATTTGGTGGTAAAAATGCATTAATTGGTCATTTTGAGGGGAATTTATTCCAAAATCTGGTGTTTATCACATTATGTTACAGACACACTGCTGACAAACGGTGATGAACTGTTGTGTTGTCGTTCCACATTAGATCTAACTACACTTTATTAAACACCTGCAGTGTCTGAAAGCTGCTCTGACTGTTGTGTGGACTGTTGTGTGTCTGTTTCTCTACATGAGACACAACAGTGAAGCACAACGTGCAGCATGTAACACAAGGTGCGTTACCTTCCAAAGGATTGAGGTTAGAGCCCCCCTTTTTCCCATCCAGCCCATGCTGTGAGTACTGTTTCAGAAGGTTCTGAGCCTTGCGAATGGTCCCTGGTCCCAGAGACACAGAGACAGAGTCCAGAGGAGGAGAAGGGGGGGGGGGAGTCAAGAAGAAGAAGAAAAAGAAAAGGGAGATCTAGGAAGTGAGTGATAAAACACAGACAGCACATCCCTCCACCACGAGACAGCCAGCAGAGGTTTGTATTTAATGGGGGTGGGGGGGGGAGCTTAGCACCGGAGCTACACCACAGGATGACCAGGTGAGAGACAAGAGAAAACTACAGCTACATGATGTCAATGTGCTGAAACCCACAGAACCCGGGGTCATGTAAGAGCAGAATAAACAGGTTAGATCAGTTATAAAGAGCCAATTAACAAAAAAATAAATAACAGACAATACAATTAACATATCCAGCATTAATGTCACTAATATCATCAGTTACATGGTTTAAACAGGCAAAAACTGCAGTATATTAATATTCTGAGGATTAAAACACAATATTTGACTTGGTTAGTGAGTTAGTGAGCACACTTACAGCCTCATTCATCATTTGTTTTTATTGTTAGCATGGTTAGCATGTTAGCGAACTGCAAATACAGAGCAGCAGCAGCATCATCATCATCATCATCAAGTCCTGTTTGTGACTCCAGCACCTCCTACTGCACGTTACGCTGTGATACAGTTTTTCTGGTAGTGGGTTCTCAACCAACATCTACTGTTTTACTAGAGTGAATTTAGTCTGATTTATTCTACTTGTTTTTTATTTGATTGATTTATTTTCAAATACTGTATTATTTTATATATTTTAAGAACTCGAACAAAACTAAATTCTTCTGGGCAATAAATGAACAGTGTACGGTTTATTCAAACTGCTTCTCTGGCCTCACATTCACGTTACAAACTGTTCGCTCTAAATCTGCACTAAAATATTACCATTACCAGTATATTACCATATGTAATTTTAAATTAAGGTTCACAGATATAACTGAGATAATGAGAATATTCATGGCGAATTAATCGCAGCAGTAATGAGTGAAATTAACAAAACTTTATTCGTGCAGTGACGCAGCATGATGCTGACTGAGATGATGACAGACTGATCATCTCGTGTACTGATGACTTAACTTGAAATCAGAAATCTCCTCTTGTTAGGCACAGAGAAAAGACGCTACATGTAATTTATTACTACAGAAATCATCTCTGAAGTTTTGTAATATAATTTATCATTTTTGTTAAATAATGTCTCCTCACAGCCTGGTTGCAAACACATCAAGGTCCAGCAGACCTCTGGGGTCGGAAACCACTGCCCTAAAGCACCAACGGTGATCCCTACCGTCGACGCTGCAGTATCTCAGTTTGTCAAATCACTCGGCATTAAACTGTCGTCAGGTTGTTTTCTCAAAATAAAATTTTCTCACCTGCTGCAATGTTCTCTTCCATGACAGGAAACTCAATATCTTTTCACTGTTTTCAAAAGGAGTTGTGCCAAACATCAGACATTTTTAGATCATTTACAGGTTCATCGTTTGTGATATCAAGTCACCATGAGACTATAGTAGCAGAAGCTGGTCTTAACATAAGTGTGCTTGAACTGAGAGATTAAAAATATCAATATTTAATTGACTTTTATTGGGCTGCACACTATAACCAGCACACCTTATTATCTGCGCTCACTTTCACCTTTTCAGTCTCTTACTGACATCATCGCTGCAGATTCCACCAGTACACACCAACATGAACATGAAGGCGTTCATCTACAGTGAAAACAACCTACTACAACTCTCCTGAGAACAAATCAACTTTAGCCACACGCTGAAGCTTTGACACTTACAGAAAAACACTCATGTGGCATCTAATGGACAGAAGCAAGCACGAGGCACACACTAAAGCTTTGTGTTTACCTGGGATGTAGACTGTCAGGGATTATGAGAGAGGAAAGGATGAAGGATTAGTGACTGTAAATTCACAGGGAGACTCAGTGTGAGGTGGGAGTGAGCAGTATCATTATTAGAGATGGAGGAGAGCTAATGTGACAGACTCATGTGGCCGATTTTAATCTAATCAACAGAAAGTAGTGAGTGAGTAGCGCCTGTTGCTGACCTGGTCTCCTTGGAGCCTTCTTGGTGGGCGTGTCCTTGCGTTTGGTTTGGACGGCGGGCGAGTAGAGGACCCCAGAGGAGGCGCTGTTCTTGCGGAAGTGGTCTTTCAGGCCTTTGATGGATCGATCCAGCTGGTTGGACCTGATCTGGAAATAGACGTTCATGAAGTCTGCGGGAGAGAGAGAGGAGACTGTTCAGGAATTCAGTGGCTCTCACTGATGGATACGTTTGAAGTAAACTTATAATAATGAGTTTCAAATTGATTTTTAATTAACAGTTTACATACAAAGATTTGCTGCAGACAGAGGTTCACTTTGTGTTGCGTTTAAAACACTTGACTCAGATTTTATGCATATGGTGGAGTGTTCTTTATCACAGTTTTCCTGAAATTACTTGGATTAAAAAAAACAACTATCGTATCGTAACCCCTGTATCATGATACATATCATATTGCCAGATACCTGCCAATATACAGCCAAAGACAAAATATCAAAGTTTATTGCAAATATTGCATAAAGCTAAAGATTTCCTAAATCAGTGCTGGACACTGGAATAGATTTAGTCCAACACATTAGCAGGTATGTAAACATGTAAATGGGATGATTTGCAGCTTTTTGGTCACACATAATAGTAAGTTATATATTTCTTAACTTTTGTTTTTATTATTTGGCATTTCTAGCTTTAGGAAACTCTATTTTGACCACCTGAACAATCTAAATCCTCTCTGTGTGAAACCTGTAAAAATACAAGAATAAGAGCAAAAACGGAGGAAGTTTGGTGGAGGAGCAGTAAAGAGCGCACAGCGGCTGTGCACTGAGCGTCATACCCTGGTTACGTCCGTATTCCACCAGCCAGCCAGCGATGCAGATGATGTCTTGGAGCACGGCTTCAGGCAGGTGCTCCAGCACCACCTCCTCCTGAACCTCCAGCTCGTCATCCACGCTGATGGCGTCCAGGATGAGGATGGGAGGAACAGGTTTACTGTAGCGGGTCAGCAGGCTGCGGAACTCACCCTCCAGCAGCTCTTTCCCCTTCTCGAAGCGAGCTTTCTGCAGAACAACAGCAACATGCCTGATTCCAGGGGACTAACTTTAACCTGCTCACATAAAGCTTCACATCGACGGCTAGTTTAGAAAGATTAAATCTGAAAATAATCACAGTAAAAGCGTTGTTCATAAAACGTGGATCTGCTCCTTTAGGAGAGGGTGAGCATTAAAGACGGAGCTTAATACTGTACCACTGTGTTGAGTTCAGGGCTGTCGGGGTTGTTGTCTTGAAAATACTCCACAGCTTTCTGAATCTTTGCAATACAACCAAGATACTCATCCAGTCTTCCTGTTGGTCTGAAGGAGAAAACACACATTATAACAGGTTGTATCTCATGTTTTTACATCTTCTCCTGAGAGTGAAGGTCGACATCTCACCCCTCTCTGATGATCTTGTCCGTGTCTTTGGCCACGTGGTAGTAACTGATGACGTGATCCATGCAGGACAGAGTTTTGTCCACGTTCTCCTGCAGCCTCTGCAGGTTCTCCGTCTGTTTGTGGACCGGGATGATGGAGTTCTCAAGCTGCATCAGACGGCTCTCGAACGAAGACAGGATGGAGACCTTAGAGAATGAGAGAGATTTAAAGGTTTAGAAGAGGACAAACACAAACATACATTCAAGACATAAATGGAATAAACTGATTTTATTTTAGACAAAATATATTCTTAATGCAGCATGTTATTTCCTGTCATGTCACAGGAGTAAATCTAATTAGGTGTTTAAATCATACTACAAGAAAGGTGCTGCAGCATCCAATCAATACAAACGTTTAACTTCTGCACACTTAAAAAAAGAAAAACACACACTGGCTTCTTTGATTTCAGACTTTGTTCGCATCATGAAAATTTTTTTTTAACATGTCACAAACAATCACACAATAAACCATAATTATTATAAACCATTATTAGTAGCAACCTGAGGACACATGGTGGATATATGATTTGAGAATACTTTAATGCTGTTTAAACCACTTTCAGAATAGTTAAAGTTATATTTCATGTTGGAAACACCAAACCACAGAACATGTCTAACGTGGACGGCACCGACATATTCATCTATGATTTAATGGATGATGTATATTTCTGAGGAAACGTCAGACTGATGTGTGTGTTTGTACCATGCCCTTGGTCAGCTGGTCGCTCTTCTCCAGGTTTTCTCTGATGAACGACAGAGTCTCCTGCTCCTGTAACATCACACAGAAACACAAAGACTCACTTATCTCACGCTGGCATGACAAAGCGACATTTTATGTGTCGACAAACAGGATTTTAAACATGTAAGTTGATCTAAATGGATGAATATTAACACACACAAAAACACAAAGCTGGTTTGGATGCTTCCTTCCTCTCCAGCCTTCACTGACCTGCTTCAGTTTCTCCTCTATCTCCCGCTTCCGGGCAGACGCATCCTCGGAAGGAATCATCCTGGAGGTAATTCCCATCAAACGACGAATACAAAGGCATTAATTTATTAATCGGACCATAAAAATGTCAACAACGACGCCCAAAAGCTAATGTTGTGGAGAGCTAAAAGCAGCGCTATCAAGCTAGCTAGCTTAGCCAGTGTAAAACATGTGTCCGGTTGGAATTTCAAAGTAAAATGCTGCTGTACTGTTAAGTCCTTAAGTATAATTTCATGCTAATATTTTTTTAGTTTTACTAAAATGTTGAATAAAGGACTTTCTCTTAGTTGTGACAAACTATTTGTATACTGTGTTATTATAATTGCGTTTTGTTGAGTAGAACATCTGAAGAAGTAGAGTAGAAAAAGGTCATGTACTTCCAACTCTGCTCAGTGTTAGTGTAAATACTTCCAACATATAGTTTTGAAGTGATACTTATACTCGGTGATACTTGTACTTGCACTAAATGTGCGTGTTTCTGCCTCTTCTGTCATAAGTGTCTTGGTAGATTTATCAAAGTACAGTTACTGGTGGCGTCTTTCATGGTGAAAAATACAAGGCGTTTATTTTGAAGGTAAACACGGCAAACTTCCATTACGCACGTGAACTTGACGCGACGCTTCTCTTCCGCATCCGTCCTGTCATCACGTGATCGGAGCGAAGCTGACGCCATGTATGTTGTGGAAAATCAAGTAATGTAGTTTTAGTTTTACAAATTACTACCACATCAATCAGACTAATCATAGTGACGCTGCATATGTGGTTAAACACTGCGTTAATGATACCGAGAGACACCAACTAATAACAACTTACATGCAATGACCTAAACAAACCGCTGGGTGTCTCACAAAAACTACAATATAACCAAACATTCCAAATTAAATGCTTTCAAGACATGAATAATATTTAATAAATAATAATCACAAATAATAAGTCACTTTTACATAAGTAGGATTTTAAATGCAGGTCCTTTTCCTTGCAAGTAGTTTTAGATTGTCGCAGTAGTATTCTTAATTTACTTACTAAGTTCTTTTACTTAGCAAAGGATGCACTGCAGGTCATCCTTCTTGTGCCATTTCGAATCACATGACCTGGGAAATTGCTGGGAAATTATCGATCTGCTGATTATTTTTTAAATTAATCATTTAGTCTATGAAGTTCCAAAATACTGTAAAAAGAAATAACCTCTCAGTTTTCCAGTGTTCAAGACAACTTATTTAAATGTCTTGTTTTGCTCAGAATAATTAGAAAAGGTTTGATTTACTTAATGATGAAAAAAAATCTGCAAAGTTTCTCATTTGAGAAGCAGGAACCAAATAATTTCTGGCTCTTTTGTTTGAGAAATGACAGAAACATTTAATCAAGTATCAGAGCAGTTATTTTCTGCTGATCGACTAAAGAAGTCAGCCCTCGAAATCCTGGACTAACCTGCAACTAAATGTCATGTTATTACTGTATACTGTGTATTATTTGTACTTTTTTTCATCTTGTTTTACTTTAAATTTACACACTTAGGTCTCCACAGAAACAAAAAATCTGTAACTTTTCCTCAAGCCAACAGTGAAGAAAACCAATCCGATTTAACTTCATGTTGTCAATAACTGTTATTTCCATAAGTAAAAACCACATTGTTCAGAAAAATGTTACAAGTGTATTTGCACAGAAGAAGATGATGCACATTGTTTCTTTAAATACATATTTACACTTTACAACCCCGCCTATTATACAAACACTGAAGTTTGTACACGTCCTCTCAGAAACTCCATTTTTCTTTTTTATAAAGATTAAAGTTAAAAAGCAATGAAGAAAACTAACCAAGCAGTGTATCTGAGGGAGCTGAACTACGTCACACACCAAACCACAGTCACCACAGCATCAGTTACAATCTGTGAGTGTTCATTGCTGTTTGTTGCTAGGCATCAAATATTAAAAACTACTCAGGGACCTGTCTGTGGAAAATAAAGAGGACTCTCTCCACTGGGACTGACTGAGTCAAACATTATGTTAAAAAGAAAACTAAATCAAAACTGTTATTTTCAGCTCATGTTTTTTTCTATGTATCCACTTGCTAAGAGAATATTTATTACAGCATTAAGAATAATGCAAACGTTAAAATCGCAGAGCTGCACTCTACGATTCCTCCTCTTTAGACAGCGCCTGTAAAAGAAAAACATGTATTCAGACTTTTCTGAAATCTGACAAATAATGCAACTATTCAGTGTGTTTTATTCACAGTCACCTGTTTGAGGAACTGACGTCCAAAATAATTTGTAGCCATGTTTTTCAAGCTAGTCTTTCCTCCCACTTTACAGCGCACATATCCGTACAGGTTGGCCCCTTGTAACACCAGACCCATGATCACTACAGGCTGAGAGGGAGACGACATGTACACAGTTACAATCGGTGTGTTTAAATGCACTGAAGTAACCTGGTTCATGTAAATCAGCATAAACAGTAGATCAGTGATCAGATTTTGCTCACAGATTCAACAGACTTCCTTATGTTATTTTATTTTTTGGCTGCATCTGTGTCGGAGCACACCGACAGCAGACATAACAGACATTTCTAGAAACAGCTGTAATGAAAACTTACCAGCCATTTAATCTTGAATGAAAAGAGGGTGCTGAAGGCAAAGATGACCCAGAGGATTGGACAAATGATCAGGCCGAGCCAGAAGATTCGTGATTCGGAATCTGACGCTTGTGGCTTCCCAGTGCCCTGTGGAAAACAGGATATTCACAGTTTTGGTAAATCTGCCTCTTGACAGAAAACAGGTGCATTTACTAACTGCATACATCACAAGAGTATACAAGAGAATAATTAGAAAGCACAGTAAGCGCCTTACCTTCCTCGACTCAAAAACCCAGTGGCTTCGTCCATCATCATCCACCTGGTTCCACCACCTTAGACCAACCATCAACCTCCCAGTGATGTTCTGAAAATGTACAGCTATTTATAGTATAATATAATTGAGTATGTAACTAAGTTAGGTTTGTTATCAATTTATCTGATCATTACTTTGTCAATTAAACATTCACATACAAAATGTCTGAAAATTGTGAATAAAGTCCCATATAATCCTCCTGAGACTAAGGTGATGTCTTCAAATGTCTTGAAGATGTCAAATTACTCAAGAAAAACTGGACCTGACAAATATTTGGCATTTGTGCTCGAGGAAAAGAAAATTATTAGCCATAAAAACCATGAACAATTCAAGACATTAAATCTCAAAGAGTAGAAATACGAAGCTGGTGCTAGAAATACAAATAGTAAAAAGGTAGAAGATGTTGTAAATATAAACAGAATCTAATAAAGTCACTTCAGAAAATCTGCACACATACACACTGAATTTTTTCTTTTAAGATACACAAACATACTTGTGTAACGGTTGAGTAAATGGAAAGACACTGTCACAACAAGAAGATACAGAGTACCCTAAATAAATTTGAGTTCTGACTGAGTGCTGATTCAATCCTGTTGCTTCCCTGTGACGCTGAAGAGTGCGTTCATATTTCCTCCTCTTCTTATAATAAAACTGATTCGGTGACAAGAAGACAACATTTATCTTGTAAAAGTAGTTAAAGATGCACCTTAACAGTCCAGAAGTCACATGAGAGCAGAAGGATGATTGTGACCATGCAGGCGATAAAACTTTTACTCAAAATCTCACAGAGCAGGTACACGAGGATGGCACTGACTCTGAAGAAGAGGTGGAAGAAGGACGCCACTGGGTGCCTGGCAACAGAATTTAATTTTAAAAAATAGTTAAATATGCACTTTATATCTGCTCAAAGACCCTAATAAGGCACTAAACACATAACTTGTGTGATTCAACCAAGAGTCAGAAACACAAAAATAAGCAGTTATGATAAAAAAAACTGACATAAAAAAAGATAAAATCCTCATATTTAGGAATTTGAAGGCAGAAAATGTTTCGGTGTCAGTTCACATTTTAACTGCTAAGAAATTTCAAGAGAACGTTTTATGTCCTCTGTTAAACTTACTTAATATTTGTCTTCTTTGACCGTGTACCTGCATCCTCCTCTGCATCAAACAGAGACACGTCTTCGTCGTTGGCATCCTGAGGAATCAGTAAGGAACAAACTTAGACACACACAAGCACACAAATCATCTCAACAAAAAATACCCGTCTTTGTTTACATTTGGACGAGTCAATGAGTCATAAGAGCAGAAGTGATAACAGCATGATTAAATCAAGAATCTGAAAAATTTACTTTGTTCTGAAACTCTTAAGATCTTTTGTATTTAGCATATATAAGCAGTATATAAGCATTTTATTTGTTTTATTTATGTGTACCTCACTATAATGTAGAGTTATACAAATACTTTTTCTATCTTTTAACAACTACATCTCTTCCTGTGGACACTTATTACAATATGTGTACTACAAACAAATAATGAGTGATGACACAGTAAATCACAGCTGTAATTCAAAGCACAAAAAGTAGCCGTTAACAATTTGTAGATCAACAGTAAGTAAATCGGCAACCATTGTGATTTTTCATGCAAAAGTCTTAACTTTTATTGTTGTTTACTGAATTTCTATAGATTTGATCAAACAGACATCTGAAGATGTAACAAGGTCACAAAATAAAGCTTATAGGAGTCCACAGAAACAGTAACATATTTATGTCTCAGTTATATGAAAGTTTCTTAAAGGTTTATAGGTAATGTTACTCCGAATAATTCGTAAAGGGAGGAGTAAAATTGTGCTACTGTAATTAGCTAGTGTTGTTTACTGAAGCTAACTGTTAGGTGCTAACGTTAATGCACCTGAAAGACATTTGCTCACTTAAATTAAGCGAAATATGACTACACTTACAACAAACGTGTGTCTGTCGTTACTTTATAAGGCAAGTTTAATGTAGTTATACTGTTTAATGAAAATGGTATAGAAGGAAAAGCAGCTAACTCTAGCTAACGTTAGCCAACACTGATCACTACAGCTGCGAGGTAACGTTAGTACATAAGTACATAAATCTAAAACACAGACTTCTTTGGGTGACAATCAGGTGATAACTGAACGGCTTCGTGGTTTTGGAGACGTTTATGTGAGGCGGTGTTAACGTTAACAGTGTAAACATGAAAATAGCTAAATTACTTGCTAGGTTTAGCGTTAGCTCGATAGATGTTCAGCTCAGCTCACAAGTTATTTATTTGTGCTGATGAACCTAATTTACAGCCGTTAACAGTCCTGTTAGGTGTAACTACATTAGCAGTTTCACTCATTAGAAGACAAAACATTAAATATCTGTTACTTACGTTTGTTAGCATGTTGAAACTGCTTACATGCTCAGTTACACGTCACTGTACATCCAAGTCATGTGACCACAGCGTGCTACGTATATTGTTACGTCACTGAAGGTTACGTATTTATTTTAATGAGAAGAATAAGAATCATAAAATAACTGAGGATAATTATTTTTTTATGAACGTTTTTGTAAAAGTGAATGAACAAAGGAAAATGACTGGACAAAAATACTGGTTCAATTAATTCATATTATGATTAATTGTATATTGACTTTTAACTATGTATGTCATGTCAAATAAACAATATTTTACTTATTTTTCATTGTTAATGGTACAAAATATCTTGAAATGATGTGAAATTAGTTCTGCAACGGCTGGTGCACAGAATCCATTTAAAGCAGGATGGACCGAGTGGACGGTTTTCAAAATAAAACATACTGGGACAACATCTGGACTTAATTTTAGTGTTTTGACATGAAGAGTGTCTTTAATCTGTGTATGAAATCCAGCTCTTGTGTGACAGACTGCACTTTATTTCCCCAGTAAAAACAGATTCTTACAGTGAGTTTACCGTCTTTATACTGTTTTTATTTGGTTTACTCTGAAAATGACACTGAAATCTTCTCTGAATCTTGAACTTCATACAGTAATGTGCAAAAGAGCAAATGCTTTTGTTGGTGGTAACTAAGTACATTTACTCACTAATTTCAGAGGCAA
Organism: Sandelia bainsii; assembly: GCA_032362345.1. NCBI lineage: Eukaryota > Metazoa > Chordata > Actinopteri > Anabantiformes > Anabantidae > Sandelia > Sandelia bainsii. The sequence continues at coordinate 18,407,477 of JAUMHL010000012.1, read as the reverse complement.
ATTCTGTACCTTTTACTCCACTAAATTAATTTTACTATAGCCACTTATAGAATTGGATTAGTTGTGCAAAATAGGGTGATAATGAGACTTTTTATCTGCTATCCAGCAATAAGTAAAGTAAATCAAATTAAGATTACTAAATTCAAAACCTATGATTATCAATATACAATATTAGGTAACTGAAATACCATGCATAAAACCTGCACACAGTGCTGCATGCATGTGACTGTGTCATGTTTGAGACTCTGCTCAGCAGAACTTTATTTGTTTCTAATGCTGTTAATGTTGTGCAAGCTCCCAGTTTTTTACACCAGATTTCTCTGGTCTGAACATGAGTTCTCCCATTTATCTGCAAGAGAATTTCCAAAGTAATTCATAACAACAGATGCCTGTTGATTGGATGCAGTGGGGAAGCTCAAACTATGAACAAAAACTGATGTTTTTTGTGAATGCAGATTAAAAGTTTTATTTGTGAACAGGAAATATCGGACATTTGTTAATTCAGTGTGTGAAAAGTACAGCAGTAGTACCAAACACAAACAGGAGTATAAATATGTGGGTAAATAGAGCCTACAGCAGATACACAGATTCACAAATTAATATATAAGATATGCAACAACAATGATGCACTGTAAACAGCTTCATATGGCATATTTACATATTTAAATTTTTCCTTTTATGATTCAGACGAGGCAAATGTTACACAACAATACTATCATTTTGCTGAATTGTCCCTTTATTCATGAAACACTGACGTCCAGTCATGGCTGTGCTGCTTGTTCATGAAGCAGCAGATGCGTTTGGGGGTGAAACGGGAGGAGAGGGGCTTTTGAGCCGTATTGGATCCCCAGGTGTAACCAAGACAGCGACATTCTCCTTCTTGGGCAACCAGAAGGCCGGATAAAGAGGCTCCAGGAACTCTGCCTTGTACTTGTGGATGAGCGTCATGTTGTCATCCACTCCATAGAAAGCCAGGAGGCCTTGTGTGTAGTCCAAGTACACTCCAATTCGAGGGAACTTCTCCATACTGAGAGGGGTTTCCACACCGCTGTGCCAGGCAGAGAAGGTGCGTCCGTTCCACTGAAGACACCAGGAGAAGTTGTTTCCCGTGATGCAGCTGTTGCTCTCGTTGCCCTTGCAGTCGATGCTCTTGTACGTCAGACCGACGTGCGTGCCCTCTCCGCTGATGTCTGCCTCAAAGTAGTGCCGGCCCAGATAGAAGCTCTCCGTGGCCAGAACCTGGCGCCAGTTCTCAAAGCGCTCAGGTAAGTCCGGGTAAGGGTGCTGCCAGGGCGTGGTGTTCATGACCTTCCTGTTTTCATCTGTCAGCCTCAGGAACTTATGAGCCGTATTAGCATCGAAATTCACATGGGCAGCATCTGGGGGAGGAATGTCACAATGTTAGTTCACTGTCAAACATGCTGCATAATACAAAATGAATGTAACTGCTAGTGAGGACACCAACATCATATCCTTCATACGTTCTTTTATGTTTTCATTTGTATGGCAGTCACACTAAACTGAACTAAACTGAATCTTCTCAAATGTGTCATCTGATGTGTTTTGAGTTACACAAACCGAGTCATACTCAGACTCTGGACACCTAAAAGGAAATGCTACAGTAATATCTCAATGCAGCAGGAAGGTGGAAAGCAGCAAAAGTTGGAGCTGCAACTCACATCATCAGTAAAAACAGCTTCTTTAAAGGAGCTAAAGCATGAATGAGAGCATGAGCATGTGGTGGAGGTTGTGTGGCCATTATAGGTGAAATCCTTGGCTGTTCAGTTATCCCAAAAGTGCTGTTTCATCAACTAGACTCTTCAAGAACTTAAAGCAAATCCAGTTGCCACAACAGCACTTTTGGGATGACCATGACATGGATGACTGAGAATCTTCATGGGCACAGTTCGGTTAAGACTTTGGGTTTTATTTTGTCGGGGGCTTTCAAAACACGGATGAACTACACTCTACTGTCCTTGAACACAACATACCAGACCAGCAGATTGACAGCTCAGCCCTGACCTTCACGTGGGTTGGGCAGTGGTGCAAGACATTTGTGGTTTTGGTCTTATTTTTGTTTTTAACTCAGCTTATTACTTTTAATGGACAGTAATAACTCTTTTGTCATGTATTACATACTTTATTAATCCAGTGGCAAATGGTTGTGGACAGGCTGCTACATTTAAGACACTCGGGGTTTCAGTGTCTTGTCCAGAGACACTTCTACATTAAGAACAGTAATAATCACCCAACACGGGCTATCGGTCGACTGTTTAGGTTCATGCTTGCTGCTCTCATCAATCTCATTCGGTAGACAGACACAGTTAGAGACCGGCCGGTGAAAAACATGGAGCATTTAGCAGCTAAAGAGCAGATATTTCCGTCAGTAGTTGGTGGAGACCAAAAACAGAGGTAAAGACAAGTTAATCTTAGACGATACCCCCCCAGGAGGTGGGGGTACTACACTACACTATTTCAAGGACAATTATGAAGATGAAAAAATAAACGCTTTATGTCACTAAAATGTTACATTTTTTTTCCACAAATAGGCCCATTTTGAAAAATGATTCCTCCTGATAATTTATTGGGTTGAAGGGCCCAGGACCCGTTTGTCTCCCCCTGTCGGCAGCCGTGCTGATAAGGATTCAGTTGTGTGGTCAGAGATAAAGTGTGGTGAGGTAGGATTCGTCTTCCTGGCAGCAGAGGTTGGAGAAAAAGACTGGGAACTCCATCTAATGCTGCTTTAGAGTTACAACATGACTTATTAGTCCAGGAGTGCTGATTGTAATACACCCATCCAGGCCTGTGGTGCAGCCCCTTGTGTCTGAACACGATCAACATTTACAGAAGGTGGATGAATGATTGGAGGCTTTAATTCATATTATTTGTTGAGTTAACAGTTCTTATCTCATCCTGAGCCTGTGTAACAGGCCTAGCTCGGGTGTGACGACTGGGGGGAAAATAACATAAACACACTTACATTTGAGGAAGTCAGCGTGTGTCACTGGATCCGGAAGAGACATGTTCTGTTTTGTAGCAACAATTTCATGAACTGTCGTCTTTATTCCCATTTTGTCTGAAATGAAAGAACACATATTTCAGTCACTGGTGACTGTCACAAGGAAACTGACAAAGGATTTCAACTGCTCGTTTGCATGACGCACACCAGAGGTGACTCATATAGCACACATGTAGATCAAACTAACATAGTTTACATATTTAAACACATTTCTTCTCAGATATGTACAACACACAGGCTGAATCCGTCAAAACGTGGCCAGACTGTCACTGTCTCACTATCCCCGTGGCAGCATCACCTGTGCTGTTCTCACCGTTTTTGCACGTCTCTTTAACTTTCTCGATGTACGAGGACACAAGCCTGTCACGGAGCTCCTGTGTGGAGTCAACGATCACACGGCTGAAGGACTTCAGACGGTCCATCAGGCCGATATAGACACCAGGCAGGGAAACATCAGCGGCTTCTTTCTTCCACTGTGAATACTCCTAAAAATAAACCAACATAAAGTAAAATTTAACATTTAAAATTTTTAAATACTTTTAATACCATTTACTCAAGTACAATTTACTTTACTGAAGAATTCTCATTTTATTTTTCTGTTCCTTTTACTCAACAACACAGAGGAAAATGTTGTGCCTTTACGCCACTACACTCATTTTTACACCTTTAGTTACTAGTTACTTTTTGCAGATGTAAATTAAAAAAAATATATATATATATAATCAACTAATAAATTGTGGCGTAATATTATGAATTAGCCACCCAACAGCACATAATGTGGGTAAAGTCAGCTTCAAATTTGCCAACTGCTATGTTAATTTCATACCAAATCTCCATAGTGAAACAGATCTTTGTCCTTTGTTTTTTATCAATCACTATAACATTTCTTATAATAATAATAATAATAATGAGAGAAAATTCATTCCAGTAGTAAAGTGAATAGTACTGGAAACCAGTGTTCTCCAGTTCAGAATCTCTCCTGTGATCGGCTGTCACCATTATGAGCTCTGAACTCAACTAAGGATGTTAAATATCTTGGCAGTTTAGACAATAAGGCCTTAGAGAAGTGCTGATGTCCATCCTAAATTTTCACACTCTCAGTGGTGAGTACTACAGGACCCTGCACCAGCAGACTGTACTGTACTCACACATGCTCAGTGACAGTAAAGTTGAATCTAATCTGTTGGTCCTGTGTTACCTGTAAGAAATCCACATCATTCTTGTTTCTGGAGAGTTTCTCCATCTGCGCCTGGTTCTTCTTCAGCTCCGTGCACCTCTGCTCCAGGTGAACCCGGATACCCTCGACCTGCTTCCTCGCCTGCTTGTGCTCGCCCTCCAGGATCTCCGTCACCTCACTCTTGGCCTTCTCCACCACCGCCTGCAGCTCCTCGAACTGGCTCTCGATCACCGCTCGCACATCAGTCACCGATTGCTGCAGAATAGCGTTTTTGATTACATCAATTCAATTCAATTCAATTCAGTTTTATTTATATAGCGCCAAATCACAACAAAAATCATCTCGAGGCACTTTACATTGTAAGGTT
>JAUMHL010000012.1:18385870-18402814 GCA_032362345.1 Sandelia bainsii | reverse complement strand
GCTGGACACGTTCCGTCCATGCCAGTTGCAGGGAGGATCTGATAAATTTTTTCTCTAATAGTTAAGATTTTATTTGTAAAGAAATTCATAAAGTCATTACTGCTGAAAGATAAGGGAATACTCGGTTCAACAGAGCTATGACTCTTTGTCAGCCTGGCTACAGTGCTGAAAAGAATCATCACATGAGCATTCATCACTTACCCATAGAGGAAGTGATGCATATGAAAGACAAAAGGTTGGGAATGCATCTGATCACATGATAATGTTATGTAATTGCCACCTCATTGTGAAGACACTTTGCTACCTCACCCCAACCCTTAACATAAAAACATGGATTTCCTCCTACACCTGAGGGAAATATATATGGTTTGGGAGGCTCTGGTGCATCAGAACTTACAGGCTGCTGTGTCTGCAGGACCAAAATAACTCACTTTGTCATTACTGTTTGTGACACTCTGAGGTGTTAGGTCAGATGAGTCACACAGTGAGTTTACCTCAATAGAAACAGTGTTGAGTTGAAGTTTGTTGATGGCGTTCTCTGCTGCCGTCACCGTCTTCCCCACCTCAGTTTGCTTCTCCTTCAGCTCTCTCTGAACACAACAGGAGGAAGAGAAGAGACTTTAGATACCACAGCCCACAGTGTCTAAATATGCCTGATCCCATGTGAAGCAAATTTACATGTACTTGCAAATGTAAACATCAGGAAAGCTGTGTTGTTTTCCAGCTTCCTCTCCAACTCACACGTCCCATTCTTCACTTGTTATTTTCAGAACAGTGGCTTGTTTTCAGACTTGAGCCTGAATTCCTCTGACAGGTTGAGGCAGCTCCACAAATAAATTTAGCTGGAAACTGGTGCAGACTCGGGGGGGAGAGCTGCATTTCTTTTACTCAAGACAGTTTAATCAACCTAAAATTTACATTAGAGAAACAACCCTGAGCTAAGCGAGAGACTAATATTATTATCAAGTGGACTCATGTTTGGAGAGCTTTACTATACAGACTCTGAAAAGTAACTTCATATTCATTAAATTGATGTTCAAAAGGTAAAAATCCTAATTTAATGGTTCAGGTAAACTTTTAAATTAGAAAGATTAATGTTGGTAATTACATCATCTTAATTTTGTGCATAAATTAATCCCAGATTTCTGTACTAATTGATTTAAGTTGACAATTTTAGTTGTAGCGACTTTAAAAAATGTCTTGATAAATCTCTCCACTTGACTGCAGGATTTTAAGTCCAGTTTTTCCACTTAACAACAAATTCAGACAGTTTATATGTGAATTAAAATAAATAGTCGTGATTTCCGATGTGGAAAAATCAGGACTCCTGAGATCTGAGAAGCTTAAAACATTTTTTTCATTTTGGCAGAAAAAATACTAAATGATTAAGTTCAAATTTAATGTTTTTAGTATTTTATTATTGCTTTTCAACTTAACCAAAGTTTCCACCATGATTGTTTTCTTTAAAGTAAAAAAACAACAATTCATTCAACTCATTATTTAGGTTAAAAACCTTAAATCAGAACAGCTCCTCTGTAAAAAAAAAAAAGGTGAATTATCTTATATATATATAAAACTTAGATATTTATGTTAATTGAATTAAAATCTTATATGAAATAAAGCGTGTGCCTCTCATGTATTACATTCCAGTCTCAGCCGTGAACTCCGTTCTTCAGGTGTCTCCACAATCTTTGACCTTTAGGCTTTTTCAGACCTGTATTTATCTTCTAGAGAAACTTTTGTCTCTGTGACTGTTATGAGGGACAAACTGGAACTATGTCTCTGAACCTGAATCTGCAGGAGGCCTAAACAGACCCACGGTGCGAGTTCTGTGACGAGTTCTCTTAACGTCAGGTTTATAAAGAGGAACAAGAGCTCAGAAGTTAAAAGGAAGTTATTTCACTATCTGTTCTGTGGAGTTAAAGGGAACTAGTTGATAGTTGAATTCCTCTTAAGCACTATGATTAAACTTAGTATTAGTATTTGATTCTGTCACTGCAGGACAGTAAAGTCAGCATTGGGGTATTTTTGCCGTGATATTTTACAGCTCTGTTGACCTTTACTCCGGATACTGAATTAGAATCAGTGTTTTAATCAGTGATCAGAGCAGCGTTGTAGGAGGTGACAACTGTGATGCATTTTGAAGATTCATCATTTCTCCACATGTGCTGATGATTACATAGATTAAAGCTGCTCAGTGCAAATATCTTCTTCAGTACATGAAAGCAACAGTGTGGATGTGATTTAAAAGATTACCTCTGAGCTCCACAGCTCCAACTGCACATTAATGGTTCTTATTGTGCCGTCATTTTATTTACTCAAGATTATTTTTAAAAACTGTGGAAGACTCGGCCTTTGCTACACAGAAAACAAACACAGTGTTAGATGTCAGATAACAAAGTCATGGGGGACTTGGTGTAATTTGAGAATGCTGTGGACTTATGTTCACTCAGTAACAACTGTTGTCATTATCAGTTACCTTTTTGGTAAATAAATTAATAATAGAGTTTATAAAATGTAAAAAACCTGTGAAACATTTGTTCACTAATAATTTAGTCCATTCTGACATTTTGACGTTTTTCTCTTTTAAAATACTACTACTTTACCGTCAGAGAACACAAATCTGTTAAGGTAATATTAGAAATATTACAATAAAAAGAAAATAACACAATATGAGAGAAGTATCTGGAAACACTTGCCTCTATCTGCCTGCGAGCCTCCACCACAGGTACAGTGTTGTGGCCCCTGTGGTCCTCCGTCACACAGTCCTGACAGATGCAGCAAGTGTCGGCGCAGCAGAAAAGCTCCAGGGGCCACTTGTGGCTCTCGCACGTCCTCCTCTCGATGTCCCTGAGCGGCTCCACCAGCCGGTGGTTCTGAAACTTGGGGTTCTCCAGGTGAGGCCGGAGGTGGGTCTCGCAGTACGACACCAGGCAAGTGAGGCAAGACTTGAGGGCCCGGCGGGGGCTCTCGATGCAGGAGTCACACACCACGTCGTCGGGGCCCAGAGGTTCCTCCTTCACCTCCTCTTCTTTTACCTCCTCCTCCATCTGTGATTCTGCGTCTGTGTTCTTTTCTTCAGGACTCTTGGGGGCCTCATTCAGATCTTCTTCAGGTTTGACCTCCTGTCCCATCTTTGAGTCTTGAACCTCTTTGCTCTCGATCACAGGAGCTTCAGCCTCAGTTCCGTTATGGTTCAGACTGTGAGCAGGTTCAGACTTGCCGTTGCTTTGCGGACACTGAGTACATCCTTTACTTTTGTCTTCGAGGCACGAGCCACAAACAGTGTGAGCACAGGCTGCCGACTTGTCTCCGCTCAGCGCACCTGAGCAGACACCACACAGCTGCTGTTTGACGGGAGCTTCTTCTGCAGCTGCTGTATCTGCCATGTCACAAGTCTGGTTCTTCTCTGTCAGCCAGTCTGTCAGTCTGCTCTCTTATTCTCTCTGAAAAGAACTGGTTGAACCACTTTTGTTGGCCTGGAAAACCACACCTTGATGATATCAGTCCAAGGCCATGTAGTTTCAGTGTAAATCTTATCCACGCCTTCAACACACCCACGCACAATCACCGCACTCCCCTCCCCTCAAGGGCGGAGCTCACACTGTAAGATGAACAGAGAGGTGTAGGGTTGCATTCTCATACATGCGTTGCTAGAGTTACAACTGGAAACACACGTTTCTCCTCTTACACCAACTGGACTCACTGACTATGATGCTTCTCTGCAATATCAGCTCCAGCTTGTCTGACCTGTGCTGATGAAGCAGGAAATGATCGCTGCGGCCTTTTGTACGTTTACCTGCTTCCTCTTTCAAATGTAAACATTTCAGCTGCTCCAAAGTTCAAGTGGAAAATCCAGAGCACATGCAAACACTGACTGAAACAGACCACCACACAACTTCAGTGCAGACACTGCCCCCCAAGTGACCAGGTTACAAAGCTGCATTTATCAACATTTTTATTATTTTTATTTATTATTATTTTATTTTATTTGCAGCTTTACTGTTTCGGTTTACTCCCACAGTCCCCACACTCCTGCTTCCAGAGGCAACATTAAGATAATGTTAATGAGCTGTGACAAAGTGCAGACGGACACAGTCAGAGACCAGCTAGTGAACACAGTGGAGCATTTGGAAGCTAAAGAGTCACCACATACTTCCGTCAGTACAGGATTTAGATTTGTGGGTCCAGAAACTCAGTGTCTGCTGCAGACATGAGGTGACAATACATCAGTGTTGTAGCTTGTTCTGCTGCCAATAAGTTGCCATGAAATCAATTAACACTGTATCTATATTATAATATAACATCATATAATCAAAAATGCCTAATATCACTGTTTCCACTGACATAAAAGCATCACACTAAAGACAAAAGGAAAATTTTAAATAGGGTAGTTGAGGGCATGATAATCTTTGTTTATTTGTAATTAAACTGCCTTATGATACATTTAAACAAGAAAAAGCAGAAAATAACATGATAGAATCAAGTGTAGCCTTTTTCAAATGTCTAGAAATGAACAGTCTTACCTCAAAAAGTCTTTTTTGGTATAAAATTGGATGACTTTGAATAAAAGAGGGTCTCATTTATGCAGAATACGTGACACCAACTTGTTTTTGATGGCTTGAAATTGAGCTATCATGTTTGAACCCTCCAATGTATGTTTATGTCAAACAATAAATATGGTAAATGTTTTTTTGTAGCGCTGCAGTTTACAGCTCGTTATAAAGGTAATAGTGGGGTAATATTTTAAAAATAACAAGATAATAGTGAGGCAATACTAAGGTTATAGTGCTGTAAGACGTAGGGTAATAACACAGAACATGTTAAACGTTACCATGAATTAAAGTAGAAACAGGTAGTTTTGCACTTCGCAGCTCTGTTTCATGGTTATTACACAGAAACTACCAGGTATGTTTCGAGGTAATTACTGTAACTCTTGGTGTTCCACATTAAAACCCATGTGGTTCTGACCTGCTACTATTTAGATATACCCATTGCTCATTCCAACCTATTACTTAGTTATTACTTTGATAATCACCATGATATTACTTTGTAAATGCTTTATTATTTGACTAATTACCTTGTTATAATCAAACCCTTACACCTGTCTTACCTGGTCATTACCATGGTGTTACCCCATTACCATGTTATTTGCAAAATAACAAAAAGGTGAACGAAGGCCAGGCTGACAAAACAGGCAAACAGGGAAATACAGGCTCGAGGTCGAGTCCAGTTGGTTAAATGTATAGCAGGTAAATAATTATTGATCTCTTATCTCAGGAAAGGAAAACAGCTTAAGAACCACAGTCCAAACTTTGAATGATGAGGTGTCAGGTGAGATCAGATGAACCAGTGTTTGTTTTCTCCTAATCACGAGCATAATGATTACAAGCACGGCCGTTCCCAGCATCTGTAAGACGATGATTCTTTCCAGCAGGTGAGTGAGTGGGCGGAGCAGAGCAGAGACAGGTGGAAAACACAGAGAGCAGGGAGGAGACAGATGTGTGGTGCAGGAGGAGCAGACAGAGGGCAGGACTGTGACAGCACCAGCTTTTGGACACTGGAGACACTGAGACAATGTGTCTATTAAGGCAATAAAAACAGTTTGATTAATGAAATTTCATGTTAATTTATTATCTTAAAAACCCCACACACAGTCAGCCCCTTTTTGCTTTATCTACAGCATAGTCAAGAATGTTCTTTTAAGAACACTTCACTCCACTATCAACACAAACACACATCTGTCTGTCACTGCAGGAAGACGAGGGTCTGTCTCATAAAGCTGGATCACTTTGGCATTGATGATTACGATGATAGGTGTCAGTATTTGCACATATTTAGACTCTATTTAAGAATGAACTCAGTTAAAACTACTCACACATCACAGTGATTTGCAGGGCTGGTGATTCATCTGTGGTCATACGTTGACGTGTATAGTTTTATTTATAAATCCATTTGGGAAAATACAAGAAATACAACTGTGATCTGTTTCTGCTGAACAGACACAGATGGGAAAGAAGGTAATCAGGTTTTCTGCAAAAAAGAAATTAAACAGATTGTGGGCTGTGCAAAAAAGTTGGACGACATGACAGAAGTGGAGCGTCCACTAGTGGCTGGTTGCAGTATTGGTCATAATTCGAGCCAAACTAAAAGTTTAAATTAGACATTCAAAGATTCCAAAAAGGTGATTTTGTCATTATGCAATCGGTAGTTCATTATTATTTTTATGGTCCCTTCATCTTTGCCAGATCTTTGTCGCAAAAGAGATATATAAATTCAAGTCCAAAATAAAGCTTCATATCTTTAGTTTCTAAAACTTTAACCTTAATAAATCTTGATTTTCTTTACAATGCATTTACTAACATGAAGTAGGATGAGTTATAGGAGCCAGTTGCTTTGTCAGACAGTCTGTTCAGGACGAACCTCAGACAGAACTGGAACTTGCTTTTTGAGACAGACTCCAGGTCAGTCTCCCAGTTTTAATGCCATTAAATCTAATCAAGCAGTTGATTGAGAGTTAATCTGTGTTCTACTTTGTTCAGTTAATATAATAATTAAATATCACGACAATGTTAATTTAGCTGCTAACATCAAAGCTCACTACAGAAATTCTTGTGTCAGTGCGTCGATTCAAACTTTGTCTGAGAGCTGCACCGTGCAGATTGCGACACATCAGCAGAAATGCACTTATGCTTTTGAGCATCAGCAGTAATTAGTCTGAACAGTTCGTCCTTCATCACTGCACCCCCACCAGCTCTGTGATTGGAGGAGCAAACACCATCAGCTCCTGGTATTTGTGGAAGAAGAGGTTGAGGCGGGAAAGGTAGCTGTCCTCCTGGTATGGAAGCTGTTTTTCAGCCAGATACTTGGATACAACAGGCTTCACCTGCAGAGTAAATGGAAGAAAGGAACAGGGACAGTTTTCTACATGTACACGGTGAAAATGTGCTTTCTAACAGAGTAGGAAACAACACAATCACGGTTGATTCAACCAGAAAACACTCAACACACTGTCTGCACTAAATGGGCGAAGAAGAGGGGGCTACAAGCAGGGGCAGGGACAGAAGGGTGGCTGAAACTAATTGCCCCTTCCTACCACACGGTGTGGCAAAACAACCGCAAACAGGTGTACAATTATGATATAAACATATGCAATTACAACAAAGATACTAAAACAACAACAAAGAGCTAAAAAATAAGTGCAAAGAGACAGAAAGTAGCCACGAAGAGACACCCACCAACTACAAAGAGACAAACAGAGACAAACGAACCACAAAGAAATGCAAAATGACCACAAAGACACAGAAAGTAGCCGTGAGGTGAACACAAACAGACATAAAACAACCAAAAAAAGTCTCAAAATGACCACAAATCAAGTAGCTGCAAGAAGACAGAAAATGACCACAAAGAGACACAATACAACCCCAGAGATGGAAAATGACCACTCACACACACAGAACAATGTAAAAAGTAAAAGCTTCATATAATTATTAAACTACACAACTTACAACTGTTAAATTATTACATCATACAATGAATCAGTTAAAAATTGTTCAGCCAAATTAAGCCTGAAATAAAGTGTCTTCCTGTCTTCTCCAACATGTCTGAACTCTTTAATCAATTCTGTGCTGTGCAACAAAGTTCCTTCAGAACTTAATAATCCAGTACCTCTGACACATTACAGTGTAAATGCAGCGTGGAAGATGATAATACCCCCTGATTCCCACCTTTAAACACATGTTGTCCGACAGGAAGGGGAACAGATGATGCTCCACGTGGCAGTTGATGAGCGAGTGTCCAAACGTCCAGTCCAGCACAGGGTTACGCGGCAGGTTCAGGACTCCGTGGGTCATCTGGTAGATCCTCTTGGGTCGACGGGTCGGAGAGAACATGGGGAGGCCGATGTGCTGAGAGTGACACACGGGTTTTTACAAACAGTAGTTCATCCAGCTGACACTTTACACTATAGCTCAGGAATAACAAGGTGAGAGAGAAGTAATAAAAATGTTTGAGTAAAGTAATGTCATGGTAATTACCAAGTAATAACAGCAGGTAGTTTTGCATTGCCCAGCTCTGTTTCATGTTTTACAATGATACCACAGTGTGTAACATGAATATTACGCCTTTTACTTTGTTAATTATAATAATAAATGTGTGATACGATAACTTGAGGACGGCTTCTAAAATAACTTTGTGATGAAAAGGTGTTTCCTTTCAGGGCCCTGGATGCCAGGGGCCATCGGCAAGTCACCTGTCCAGTTGGTAAATAAGGAGCCACTTCAGCCAAACTGGATTTAAATTCCTTTTTAGTTTCAGTGGTTGTTTGGCACTGATGGAGCAAAACAGCAAGAAAACTTGCTGCATAAATGCTTAAATACTTAAAATGGAAAGAAATGGGAAGAGTTTTAAAAATCACACTGAAGTCAATCAAACCAAATGCTACTGTCTGGCAGAAAGAACAGGGGGACACTGAGTTCAGGGGGGAAAAAAGATAGGACGACTGCCAACAACAGCATCAAGAGACAGAAGAGAACAAGTTTAAGTCCGGCCCCCCCAGAGAGAACAAACATTTTCCCTTGTTAGACCCTCGACTTCACATCAAGAGCCGGTGTTCTCTAATCCACCTTCACACACTTTGATCAGAACAATGCACAATGACCTGCGGGACTCCGTCTGAGAAAATCGTGCATGAATTGTTCCTTTTCATCCCGTTAGTTCGCCGACGGGTCTGATCTGCGAGAGCACAATGCTGCATTCAGCCAAGAGTTTCTCAAACAAGAAGGGTGCTCTCTCACAGTCGTTTGGCATGAAGTGACACTGCCAGCAGTCTTTACCTAATCTGTGAGAGGAGAACACATGTGCCTGGCCATAAAAACCTCACTGAAGCAAATGAAGTACATTTACAGCCATTAATTCACAACATATGTACAGTTAGACCTGTCTGCAGGAAATACATTTGTATTTTTTCACAATTCCCTAGTTTAACAATGTGACAAGAACAGTAATGTGAGTAAGGAATGTTTCATTTGTAAGTTTTGTAATTGTTTTGTAACTGTTTGTTTTACAGTGACGGCTGGGGTAGTTGTGTCACTGTTTCCTGCTGTCCGTTTGGTTTTGTTTGCATTGTTTTTTTGTTTTAGTTAGTCGGCCTGGCCTTGTATGGCCGGTAGACGAAAAGAGCTGGGAGTGTGTCTTGTGAGGGCGGACTAACTATATTTTCTTTAGTTTTGTTTTGTTTGTGTTTTTGCCACTTCCCTACTTCACCCGTAGCGGGACTCCACAGCCTTAAACCCTGTTATGACTGAAATCTGATGTGTTTGCTGGTTGTAATCACCTGTGGATTGAAGTGCTGTGCGTTTCCATAGTGTGACAATTTGGTGTGCAGTGTATCACATAAGGTTATTATAAATTTTCAGTCATATTCAAGGTAATAATGGAGTATGAGATCGCCTGCTTGGATTGTGATTAGGGATTTTATGTGATGTTTAATACAATAATTCTTGTTAATTATCTTGATTTGGTTGTAAGTTTGTTTAGCGTTTGGGCGGGACTGAAAGCTTCCTGTGCCTAATGCTACACAGTTATACTAGCTGAGATTATTGGCTTTAAAGTGCCAACTTGTCAAGCATCTTTCAAAGGCTGGAGCCATTCTGGACCGTGCATTTCATGATCTGTTGGAGAATTTGAGCTCCTTCCTCCTGGACGGAGTACAGCTGGGTCAAAACTTATCATACTGGTAAATGTTCAGGATGATGCCACAGACATGAATCACTGACCATTATGTCCTGAACTTTTAGAACCTCTGTGTTAAAGTATGTGTTCACATAACAAATTTCCCCTTAGCAACAATACAGTTGAAAGTTGAAGGTGTTGCTCACCTGGAAAATGTTGACGTGGATGTAGGGCACAGAGAACATCGCCCTGCATATGAGCATGCAGAGCAAAGCGCTGTAAGGTGACTCGAACCCGGAGACATGGATCAACAGCCAGTATTGCGAATACAGGCCCAGTGCTACCATCAGGATGGTCCTAACAATGTGGAGCAACGAGTGTCCTCTGAGCTGAGCTGCAGAACCAGAGAATAAGAATCAGAGTCGGTCTGCTTTATGCTGATAATCACATTTGATACAAACTCTCTGTCCTTTGGTCCTGTGTTGCCTCTTACCAAGTGCAACAAGTGGAGTGATGACAGGCACGGCCAGAGGAGCTATGAACAGGTAGACGGTGCGAGGCAGGAAGGGGACCTTCCATATGCTGGAGTCACCCAGGTCAATGATATTAGTATGAGCATGATGCATCTTAACATGTCCATGAACGCCGGCTCGTGCTGAGAACGAACCACAGATCTGAGTGGATGAAGGACACACGCACACACACACACACACACACAGATGGGCACGGTTATGAAAACCATCACTGATGCTGCACATAAAACAATCAATGAAGATGATGAAGCAGGAAAGTCAATATTGTCATTGACTGATTTCACCCTAGTTGTTGTCTGTTTGCTTTAATAAGCAGCTAATGACAGGCTGTGGGCAAAGACCAGCAAAATGGTCACATTTTGTTTTCCTGAAGAAAAAGTCACCCGTTCAAAAGTTCATTTTTATTGATTAGTCTGGTGCTGAGGTTAATAAAGGTTATTAAACACAGATTTAACAACCTCATCTGCAGGACAATCATTAACTCATGTCTAAGCCCTCACATGCACAGTAAGTGACATATTTCTATCTGAGTCTTCACATTTATTTAATCAGTATAGATTGTCTGAACATGAGGTCTCACTCTGCATCACATTAATGCCGCCTCACACGCTCACAGCTGTATCAGCTGTTCACAACAAACCAGCTTCACTGAAACAGACGGACATTAAAGGTATAAGCTGACAGTTTGCTCACATCGACACCAGTCACTGCTCTGTTAAAATAACTGGAGGCAGTTAGCTTAGCTTAGCATAAAGACTGGAAACAGAGGTAAACGGTTAGCCTGGCTTTTTCCTTAAAGTCAATAAAACTCACCTCTAAAGCTCACTAATTAATATGTTTTATCTTGTTTGTTTAATTCATGGAAAAAAGGTACAAAGACATTTTAAGTATGAATTTTCAAAATGACCTGAGCTAACTCTGCTACTTTTGAATTACAGTGTGTTATGTTATTAAAATTTGTTTTATGTTCGTTAAAAGCTTATTAAAAAACACACTAGCCACACAAACAACCCTAAACTTTGTTGTAAATGTTAATCGACTTTAAAAGCAGCTTCTGTAGCCTGTTTTGATTGAACGTACACCTGAACTGAACCAGAATACGTGCAGAACATGTCCATACTGAAGTGCATATAATGAAGTAAGTAAAAAAATGAACTGCATGAACCAAACACTCAGTAAGTATCTTGGTTATAGTTTATATCTGCAGTCATTGATCTCCTTCTGCTTTGCTTTTTAAAATGATGAACACAGACTACCGCTACCTGCTGGTATAGATAATTTTCTAGTACCACCTTTTGGCCAAGATGAAGCCGATGTGAGGCAACGCAACCGTTGTTCTAATCACCTCTAGTCCTTTTTCCACCTGTTTCCAGTCTTTATGCTAAACTAACTGACTGCTGGCTGCAGCTTCCCCTTTACCTTTAAGAGATTAGACTGGTCTTTCCTGCCATCTAATTATTGCAAGAAAGCAGGAAAAATGTTAAACTATTCCTTTAAGTGCTAATCTCAATTGCACTTCTGCAGTAGTTGTCAATAAACATGTGAGGCAAAGCTTGTGCATTTAGCCCTGTAACAATGTTGATTTCTGAGCGTCTCACCTCGATGAAGAAGACGGCCCAGAACCTCCCCCAGGCCGGCGACTCGCTCAGCGCCCCGTGGCTGGCCAGATGGGTCCCCTTGACGGTGATGACAGCATGAGCTACACCCATCAACAACATGCCAGCTGAAAACCACAGGACCTGACAGGAGGACAGCAGCAGGAAGGCTGCAAGACATGGGTTTGATTTGTACAAACGCAAAAAGATATGATAGTGATTCCTTGACCTTGTACTATCATTAACAAACAAAGACAATGCCCATTTTCATGCCTTTTATGTTCATGTTTATTTCATATCTTTCTTCTCCACAATCTGTTTGTGTCTGTTTTGGAGCAATGTGTTCTGTTTCCAGTCATTTTGCTTTTGATTTTAGTTGTTTTTCATCTTGCTGTGATTGTTTTGTCTCTTTATGGTCATTTTGTGTCTCTGTACACATCTCAGTTTAGTAATTTTGTGTTTTTTTTGGTTATTTTATGTCTTTTTGTGGTAATTTTAGTCTCCTTCTAATAATTTTGGGTGTCTGTATGGCCATTAATGCTGTCAGTATAGTCATTTTGTGTTTGTTTTTGGTTGTTCTGTGACTCCTGGTCATATTGTGACTCTTCAGTAGTTGCCGTCGCTACACTGTCACTGTTGTGTTGCTAAAACATGCATCTCTCATCTGTGAGCCCCCACTAAGTTGTCCCCCTGCAGCAGCAGTGTGATTTTCAACCATGACAAGCAAGAGGACCAGGGGAAAGAAGGAAATATTATCCTTGACTGGAGGCGACTGTGTTGCTTCACATGTTTCAGCATACAGGAAGTTCCATGCATGATTACATCACTGTGCATGGTTTCTACTTAAGAACTGTTTACTGCATCTGTTTTCTGCAGGAAAGAGCATTTTCTGCATTGACATTCTTATGATTTTCCTCATTGTTTTGTCATCTATTCACTTTTTACTGTGTGCTCTTTCAGTGTAGCATTCACTGACATTACAGCATCTTTTCTAACAGTGTGATGAGAATATGACCTCAGTCTCATCACATTAAATAATTAATGAGACGCAGCCAAGAAGACTTGCAACTCCAGCTCCCAGAGAAGCATCTCTGGCTTTCACAGCAGGTTTTAGGTGACATATTCGCTTCCTAACCCAATGAAACAGTGCTAATATAGTGCACCTCCAATTTCTAAGCCACCTTTTTCGAGGTGAGAAGTCAGAAGCTTGGTGAGCTTGGTGAGTCACTCTGACGAACGTGTCGTCAGTGCCACTCTGAGACTGAATCCATCTCGGCAGTGAACATTTCTTTAACAGGAACATTGATTTATTTAAGGAAAACTCACACACACTCAGTTTTTAAAGAGCAGCACCTGCAGCAAGGATGCAGCAGTGTTCAATGTTAAGTGAGACACAAGTCTGGATTACAAACCATGTTGGAAACAAGTGTCCTGTTGTGCTGCTAAAAGCTGTCACTGATCGAGTGGCATGAGTCACAATAGAGTCCTAATTGAGGTCAGTAGCTGACCACCAGTGACCCGGATAAGTGGGAACCATGGAATACCATGACTGTGCAAACCAGGTATGACAACAGTGTTGGAAGGAGAAACAGCAGCATTTGCATGATTAAAATGGAAAGTTTGGGGGTTTGGACAGTTTGTTTGCATTTGAAGACATCACCTTGGGCTCTGATGGTGAATAAAAGTCAGTTATTTCAACCCTATAATTTTTTTGTTAGGGACTATGTTTGTGCATTTTATTATATTTTTGTTTTATCATTATTGATGTACAGACTTTACATATTCATTTCCATTAATATGATGTAAATGTGTCAGATTTAAGCCTAAACACTTGCAAGTTGATGTTTCTCCCCCCAGTCCCTGCTGTCAAATAACTGAAAAACTAAGTTCAAGGTTCATTTTTCTACTTTTATCTTATCACTCTCTTTATTAGCAAAGTTTTGGATTATTTAACCATTCAGAAGAAGAAACCTATAAGCTTTTGTTGTATGAAGTTTCTTACCAGGTGGCAGACAGAGGAATGCTGCTGCCAGGATGCTGCAATCGATCCCCCTCCTCTCCCACCAGCTGCTCTCTTTCACCATCTTCTGCACCATCCTTGTCAGCTCCATCATCAGCGTTTCTCTGCCCCCCTCTTCACCACCTCTCTCTGTGTTCTTCACACACTCTCCCTTCATCTCTTCACCGGTGCACTCTGAATCCTCTTTCCTCCTCACTATTGTGTCCCCCATCCTTCCATCCCGTCCTTCCCTTCGCTCCTCCGGTACATTCTGCATGTCAGCACCTGCGCCAAAGTCACCATGCGGTTTGTGTTGCAAGCGGCCAGTGCTGAACCCTGAATGAACCCTGAATAAACCCTGAGCACAGGAGGTCAAAGTAGTAGTAGTAAGTCCTGTTTGGATTGAAGCATTGTCAGACAAGCCCAGCCCTCTTCCTGCTGCTTCAAGAGCCTTGTGGACCCTCCTCTCTTACCTCCTCCTCGTCTCCTCTTTCATTTTTGCCCCGTCAGCTGACTCCCAAAGTAGTAGTCTAATGTAATGGACAACAAAAATCCTCACACAAAGCTGCAGCTCTCCCTCCGCTCTGGTGTCTCATACATTCTGCATGTCGCTCACCCCTCTGTGTTTCTTTGTGTCCTCTCCCTCTCCCCTCCCCTCCCATCCCTGTAACCTTGGCAAATGTCCTGGGAAAGGAGAAGGAGAAAGGAGGGCTGGATTCACAGTGGCAGGTTCAGTGTGGGAATGATTCAGAAAGAAAAAGAGAAGCAGCACAGTGTGTGTTAATGCAGGTGAGAGACGTGCAGTATACGTGAGTTGTGTGCATGTATCTGGTGCCAGTGCTGCTTTTTTTCTGGAGAGAGGCCAGTGTTCTGGGCCAGAGGCCATGCTGACTGCAGTGTGCTTTTTAAATGCTACAGCGTGAGTATTTTTTACTCCAGAGGACAGCAGATACTGCAGAGTAGGGAGCATAAGAACACCAGGCTGACTGATAGCTCCGCTTAACCCCCCCCCAGCCTTGAGCCTGTTTTCATTTATACAATCACATGTCAGCGTCAGACTTTGATGTTAAAGGCTGCAGAGGTGTAGTGTGGCACTGCAACAACTAATCAACTGCTAGAAAAATAACATGATTATTATTATTTAAGTCCATTTTCAAGCAAAAATTCTGGTCTGGATTGTTGTTCAGCTGAAACAAGATATTGAAAGATCTTATCCTGGATAGTGGTGGAAGGAGAACTTGGAGTAGTCTTGCATTCAACATTGCAATTAAATAAATGCAAGTATTACCATTGTACATAAAGATAGTTGAGTAATGGTTGCCTCTGAATTGGAGAGAATAAGAAATGTAAAGTAGCAGAAAATGAAAATGAAAATACCTGAGCTAATACAAGTACCTTCAAATTAAACTTAAAAACAGTGCTTGAGAAAATTTACTTACCTACTTTATAACACTATACTTGAACTCTGAAAAATGATAATCGATAATGAAAAGTTAGATGGAGCCCCGGATGATTATACCAGAATAAATTCACACAGAAAATGATAATTTTCACTTTATTTTAATAAAAGTTAATTGTGTCCATGGGTACAGCTTCAAATTATTATAAAAACACATAAATTAAAATGTACATTCATGCACAGACACACAGATGGACGTTAAGCGAAACATAATACGTCCCAGGGCAACCTGAGATAACCATGTTATCCAGCACACGCTCACGTAACCTCAGTGACACAGACTATTTTCATCCATCACAAAAATAGTCACCATTGTTCATGTGCCATGGAGTGAGAAAACTGTGCAAAACGGACTAATAAGCAGTATATGCACTAATACAGACAATATGTGTTTTACTAGGACAGAATTTATACAAACTCACACACTATGATTGTGTCCATGAGTTTGTACTGTACATGTGGCAAAAAGAATAACAGCAGCACATGGTGCCACGTTCATATGAGAAAGATGTCTGTACCATGTGTTTATCCTGCAAATAGTAAAAATAACATTCTGTATCACTGTATTTTCATAAAAATCTATAATTAAATATCAAAATACGGTGTCATTCTACTGAAAAAGTTCATAGACTCTCACTTGAAAACCTGTTCTTATTATACCATAATCCACCACTATGAGGCGCCATTTCGCCAGTAAAAGTCTTCTGGAGTGGTGGAGTTTGACAGGTACAAAGCTGCGCAGGTGTTGGTTATTCTGGCTAATTAAATACCGGCTCAGGTGTATATCTGCTGCTTGAAGCTGGGTGGAACTAAGCTGAAAGTTTGGTCTGGTCATCAAACACCATAAAATCTGATTCTGATAAGATACTAAGTATAATAAGTAGTGTCAAGGCAGAATCACTATAAATACCTATAATAGTACAGTATATGTGTACTACTAATACAGGTGCTTCCACTGTCAGTTAAGACAGCAAATAGAAAGCAATTTATACCGATCAAAGTATGAAAAGACAGTAGCGATGTACTTTTGCCTACTTTTAATATACTGACTATGTCATTCTACTTACCAAGTGCATGTATTTATTCATATATTGTTTTAATTTAATGTCTTTCCAGCAGCATATAACAAGAATCCCTAGTAATATCATATATTAATCATTGACCATGATCTGGACATCAATAATCAGCTGTAAATGGGTGGATCAATTAAAACATAATAAATTTACTGTATTTAAAGTTCAAAGAGGAATTTTCCATTACGTAAGAGGTGTGGAACAACATTACTGGGGATCTCTCAGGCAGTGAAATCACATACAAAAACATTTTATTATTTTATTAGTTGACTTTTATGAGGAACGTGTAATCAGTGCTTTTCAAGACCCACAGATAGCCTGTAATACTTCTATGTTTTTATCAGTGTTATTAATAGGCATCTGAATATATTTTATTATACAGTGGTGTGAAAATGTATTTTCATTGGAGGGTTTGGAGGGTCTGTGCATGAACCACCTTTTTAAGGTCTTGCCACAGCATCTCAATTGGATTCAAGTCTGGACTTTGACTAGGCCACTCTAAAACCTTCATTTTGTATATTTAAAGACATTCAGATGTGGACTTGCTGGTGTGTTTTGGATCATTGTCCTGCTGCAGAACCCAAGTGCGCTTCAGCTTGAGGTCACAAACTGA
>JAUMHL010000012.1:18356336-18376830 GCA_032362345.1 Sandelia bainsii | reverse complement strand
ATGTCTCCACCCTGAATACATCCTACAACCGCAGAGTCATCAGAGAACTTCTGAAGGTGGCAGGAGTCTGAGTTGTACATATTCAAGGTACTTGTACTTTACTTGAGCTTTTTTATTTTACGTTACTTTTATTCTGCACCATTTCACAGCACAGATGTATAACGAGTCCACAATAATATTTTCACTTTCACTTTTATTGCTACAACTGAAATGTATTAAAGACGAATTAAACTTAAGAGTTGAACATTTTAGATTTCTGCA
Source organism: Sandelia bainsii (assembly GCA_032362345.1). Lineage (NCBI taxonomy): Eukaryota > Metazoa > Chordata > Actinopteri > Anabantiformes > Anabantidae > Sandelia > Sandelia bainsii. The sequence continues at coordinate 18,376,569 of JAUMHL010000012.1, read as the reverse complement.
GAAACTATATTTAACAAACAAGGCTTCTGCAGAAATCTGATGTTCACTCATGTTATCAACATGTTTTTCAGGTAATGTTATGCTGCCCCCACCTTTCTAAACTTGGTCTGGTCCAGTATCAGAGGCTGAACAATAAAGACAGGATGTAATATTAAAAATACTGGGCACCACAAACAGAAGACACATTTTACTAAGCTCAGAGATCAGATCAGTCATCGTTCACTGACACAGGTGAGAGTCATCAGTGTTCTCAGGTAGGTGGGGACCATCCCCAGTTTCTCCCCTTCATCATGAGGCAGAGACACAACCGCATTTAAAAGCATGTTGTTAGTAGTTTAACTTGAGTAAAAACTATGGATTCTACTTGTAGTGAAGTACTTTTCAGGTAAAATCCTATTCACACTTTTACTTGAGTACTGAGTTTGTGCAGTTACTTCGCTGCTTGTTCTTCACAGATATTAGTTTCCTGACATCTTTATGTAAGTGAAAAGAGACACGATGGACCTCGTGCAAGAAACAAACCATTTTTAGCCTTTGTTCAGTAGATTAACAGCAGAGAATCAGTCAGGAAACATGGGGAGGGACAGACGGTGTCACAGCCCAACTCAAACTGGGGATGTTGCACAGTAACCATTAGGCTCCGAGTGTGCTCTGAAATGATTTGTTCCCAACTGTCACGAGGAGCGACTTAAAATAACTTTAACTTTAATGCAGGTCTGTTGTAACGTCACCTGACGTCTGAAGGCCCCACTGCTCAATACCTGTATTCAGGTGTGTTCAGTCAATCAGAAGCTGGAAGATACCATCTCAGAAGAGGGTGGAGTGGGCAAAGACAAGGGGAATTGGCATTTTCCCGTTTCTGATTTGACTGAATAGGCCTGATTAAGGTGATCAGCAGTGAGTAGGACAGTGGACACGTGGGAAAACAAGTAGGGCAGCGGCCCTTAAGGACCAAGGTTGTGACCCCCTGATCTAGGCTACTATTCAATAAGCATCATTGGCTTCAGAAAGATGTTTTTAACTTCGTGCAGCCTAACCTGTTCCCTCCTTATTTCTGATACATGTAGTTCTAATATTATCATTTTCTGTCTTAGTATAATAGTTTTAGTTTTCTGACAACAAAGTTGAAGCTCTACTGTGTGACATTCTTATTTTTTTACTCACCTATTTTGTCAATGAAACTTTCCCACAAATAAAACAGAACAGTAGCCTTAAATGGTGATTTCGAGAACAAGCAGCTGCTCATAAACAGGTGGCACTAATCAGTCTGAAACAAACGATTTGCAGGTTTGTTCAGTGAAGTGAGTGACAGCAAGTCCACTAACAGATTGTTCTAATCAAATGAGTAAGAGTGAAAGTCAGCGTGTGGCTGAAACATGTGATCAAAACTGTAACACACAGCAGCGTGGTTTGCATTGTGAGGAAGTGGAGACATGTTGTAAATGGGTTAAAACATGCAAAACAACAAATGCATTCTTCACAGCCCGACGTCCTCAAATTGCATACACTCAACTTGTCCAGCAGGTTGACCATTTTCCAAACTGTACTTTGCAAAATGACATCACACATTTGGATCTAGTTTTCAGTGTTGGTGGACAAATGGACTTTAACAAGTAGTTTAACTACATTACAGTAGTTTGCTAGTAGTTAAACTACAGTCACATTTTCATAATGATTCGGGTAGTTAAATAACGTTTTGTCATTTTTTTTGTGCAGTTAATTACTGAAGCTATAAATAATTTTGGGCCAAATAAGAAAAACTTTGATAAACTGATCATGTGTCTCATAAAATAGATTCTGTTCTGTCAGGTAAAACACAGGGCCATAGTTTACATCAGTTTTGTACAAGTTACTGTAAATGTTACAAAACTGACGAGTGAGACAACTCGCTCACTTTCATAGAGTGCTAAACATGGTGAAATTGTCTAAATGTTTTTTTTTTCTTTACAGTTTTAGTTGTATTCAGAAAATACAAAATCCAGATTTGTTCACAACAAATATAACATTCCTACAATTGTGTCCTTGTGAAGGATGGTTTTATTTAGGACAGGTTCAGGTCTCAGGTGTGTTCCAGGAAGCTGGATTGTCAGTTTAACTGTGGAAAATGTTTGGTTTAATGTTCCGAGTCTGAATTTTTAAAACTACACTTGAGTATATGAAGTGCAGATTAGTCAAATATTGATTATTTCCATTTATTAACAAATGTTCACGCATGCTACCTTAGAAGTTACCTGGCTAACTGGTCCAATTTCCCCACAGGTACTGGTGGTTTTCCTTTCAATGTATATTTACCTGCAGTGTGGAAATCGTAGTTTGTGTTTGGATCCATCTGAAACACCTGTGCTGCATTAACAACAAAGATAATGAGCCTTTGAACAAAATGATGCAACATGACTGGTGATCATTACATAACTCAGCAAGTTTTATGGCTACTCTTCCTGAATGGTCCTGCAACGTGCATGAAAATGTTAAGGTAGACACAGATTCAAAAGCAAAAACTGCGATTTCAACAAACACACCTGATTTTGTAGTAAATGGGCTTCAACATGCAAAAACCACCTTTAAATCTGAGGCTTGAACTAAACACAGAAACATTATCAGCTGCAGCAGGTTATCAGTTATGGCTGACCAATTAGCTGCTACTTGAGTAGTGATAAGAGTAAGGTTACACATTTATGAGTCAGTTCCTGCTGTTGGTGCAGGGATGAGGCAGCTGATAAACCATTTAAAGTGAACTAACACCAGTGACTTTAAAGTAAAAACTAGGTTGCAGATTGACAAACGCTCTGCCTGGGTTGTTTGGGGACATGAGGCCAACTTTGTTCCAGGTGAGAAAAAGGTCAACCTGAAACACGATACCTTCCTGTGAAAGGTGTGTCGTTATTGATGTACTGGACGTTCTTAATGTAACCACACCTTCAGCAGTGTACGAAGGCAGATCAAGGCAGAGGATCACCACGTTGAACTGCAGCATGTCAAAAGAGAAAACTCTGGTAACTGAACGGAAACTAGAAGGAGACGATGAAGGATTAAAGAAACTGAAGTATATTTTTAGAAGGAATAAAAAAGGGGAGTACAGAATGAATCCAGATCCTGTAGCCACAGATCTGGATTCCTCCTCTGTGAAACTCAGTAATCCCACCAGTGGTGAACCAGACAATCAGGACCAGGAGGTGGATCCAGTGGTGGTTTGGGTTCCCAGCAAAAGACATCTGATCACCGGCCTGCTGGGTCTGAATGTGTTCCTCCTGGGAATGGCTCTGGTTGCCGGACAAGCTTTCAATCCAGACGGCCTGAAGCATGAGGAGCCAGAGATGTTCATACTGCTGCTGATTGGAATCAGTTTGAGCTGGATGCTCTGGTACCTGCTGTGGGCCAGAAACCAGCCCGATATCTGCCCACATAAAGACCACCACGCTGGGGGAATCACTGTCACGTGTAGGTTCCTGTATAATATTGTAATGACACAATATAAGATAATATTTGGTGTGATAAAATGTGATTTGTCTCCTCTGTCCCAGTGGTGGTCCTGCTTTTTGCTGCAGTCAGTCTTCTGCTGTCCATCTTCAGGATTGGTTATTTTGTCAGTATAAGGGGGTGTCTGCCTTCTGCTGTAGTGATCTCTCCATTCATAGAAGCTCCTTTTCTAGCTCTGCAGGTAATGACGTTTATATTGCATTACAAGGAACAGTTTTGATGTTGCCTAATTCTCCAAAAAGGTGCCTGAAACAATGGCAAACATTACAAGGGAGGAAAAGTTTACACATTTGATCGCAAGAAAAAGGAACGTGAAAACTGACATCTTGAACACTGTTTATAATGTGTAAAACCAAGTGGTGGGAAAAGTCGCCCTCACAATAAGAGCTGATGCGTACTGAAGTTTCAAGCTTAATAACTTATGAGAAAATGGACCCCTAGTCACAGGCAGGTAAAAGGCTCCTTACCCCTCATTCACAGGACCCCCAAACTGGCTGTTGTGTTGTTTGTAGTCGTCATGTCTGTTTGTGGTCATTTTAAAAATATTTTTGGCCATTCTGGTCTTTCAGTTTGGTGTCTCTATGCTCACATTTTGTCTGTTTTTGGTTGTTTGCGTCTCTTTTTGGTCAGCATGTGTTTCGTTGTGGGTATTTTTGTCAGTTTGTGCCTCCACTTACCAGGTTTTTCCAGCTCTTCCAGTTGCATCTCATGGTCTTCACCAGCTAATAAATCTGACCCCAGTGTCATCACATGACCTAATGTTCCTAAATTGGGGGGAAAAAAGCAATGTTAAGCATGTTAAACTGTATTTCTATAAAAAATTGCAAGGTTACTGGACAGGCAACTTAAATAAACCTTAAAATATTACAAGTATCAGTTACTAATGTGAGAACAGAGTGACAAACTATGCTGAGATGAGGATAAATACAAAAATACTCACTAGAACACTAAGATTTATATTGTTAAACAGCTACCTTTTGTAAATACATTTTTATTTCTTACTGTTTTATTTGAAAGATGTTGCTAACATTTCCTCTTATTGAATAACTGTACATTTTTCTTTTATAGACATATTTACTGTGGGCTCATTCTAAAGACTGCATTCACAAACATAAACTAATTACCAGGTACAGCACCACACATATTTTACAGTAGCCATTTATTTGAATGTCATTATAAATGACGCTTGTTATTTCCAGCTTCAGGTTTGTGTTACATGTTGCATATGTTTTATATTTGCATGCAGATTTGGCCTGATGGTGATCCTCTCTGCTGACCTGCTGCTGTGGTTGAATGCAGTGACTGACGACACCATCCACGAGGAGATCGAGCTGGAAAAGGAAAACGGGGCTGAGTCCAGCAACGCAACCTCATCTGAAGCGGACATCTCTCAATTCACAGGTATGTGAAGGTGTGTCAGTACAGTAATTCATATGTCCTGTCTGTAGTTTATAAAATGCAACAGTGAACTTTTAAAACCATATTTTGATGGTCACCACTTACCCAATATCAGTAACAATAACAAACACAATCTATCACCAAGAACTAATAACACACAAATCTTGTACTGACATCAACAAACCTAATTGGAGTCAGGTGTGGAAAAACCTGGAGTCCAATCAATGAAACCAGGTGGAAGGTGGGAGTTGGAGCTACTTTGACTTATAGACAACAAGGTGTGCTTTACGTCTGATACAACTCCTGTCTTACGCTATACATTGTTGTTATAAGAATATTTCTGTGCACGTCTGCTTCCAGATAATTCAACCTTGTGTCAGTGTAGTGCGAGCGCAGCCTGCCTTGTCTTCAGAAAAGGTTTGGAGATTCTTTATCCCTTCAGCATCGAGTATTACCTGATGGCAGGCTGCATGGTCTACGTGATGTGGAAGAACGTGGGCCGCAGGGTGAGCCCAAGTCACGACCATGTGACTCAGGAAGTTACCCTACGTATTGTCTACAAAGGTGGGATCATATTTGGCCTCGTGTTTGGTGCCATGGTCCTCATCGCAGGAGTGACCATCTTCGTTCTCTATCAGGTCTGGGTCGGCCGTCAGGAGCTTCGCCTCACCGCCTTCCTCTTATTTTATGGCTACCACTTAGCTGTAATGCCTGTCATGTGTCTCTGCTCCCTGGCTGGGATGCTGATCCACAGGCTGGAGAAGAGGGCGCATGAAGGGACACACAACCCCACTCGTAGCCTGGATGTGATCCTCCTCGTGGCCGCAGCTATCGGCCAGCTCGCCCTCTCCTATTTTTCCGTGGTGGCAGCCCTAGCTGTGGGGACCCATGAGCTTCTGGGGGATCTGGACCTGTCCTTCTCCATCCTCAGCCTGCTGGAGCTCATCCTGCAGAACATTTTCATCATCGAAGGCCTCCACAGGCACCCGAGTCTGCTTGCCAAGAAGAAAGAGAAGAGGAGGAGCACCATATTTAAGGTACCTGCATTTCATTTGGACTTTGGCAAAACAGCATGTGAAGGTTTGCTTAATGATAAAGTAAATTGTCCGACAGCTTAGGAAAAAGGTTACTGAGCCAATACAGGAGAAGACTGATGTTTCACTGCTGGAGGCTAACACGCCAGCACCCCCTGCTGATGAAGAGCATGACAGGAAAAAGTCCTGGACCAAAAGAGCGATGCAAGAAATCTGTGCTTTCCTCATCCTTTGTAATGTCATGGTACTGTGTATGTTAGTTAGCAGATTTAAAAAGAAATGTATTTTCTTTTATTTCTCTATTTATGAAATAAATCAATCTTTTTTTCCCCTCTGTTTTTAGCTGTGGGTCATCCCTGCTTTTGGAGTCCACCCCCAGTTTGAGAACGGCCTGGGGAAACAGTTTTTTGGTTTAACCGCTTGGTTCATCCTGGTGAATCTGGGCCAGCCGCTTGGAGTTTTCTACAGGATGCACTCTGTGGGAGCTTTAATGGAGCTGCTCATCTCTGCATGACACAGACTACAGGAGAGTTGAAGTAGTTAATAAACCAAGTAGCACATATTTGGTTGAAAAACATGATACACACTTTTAAATTATGTGGTTTATACATTATGTGGGATACTTTTCATGGTTTAAGACCATTAAGATTTAGAATAAAAACCTTTAGACATTAGTGTGTTTTTTGCTCTGTGGCAACTGTTTGTGTTTCTTTGTTTCCTGTTTCAGCGTGCCAATACACAAAGGCCAGGTCAGTGAACACATGGTTTTACCAGTTTGGTGTGGAAGTCTGCACATATCTCAACCCCAGCCAACACTTTTGGGATTAAGATTAAATTTATTTCCAAATTATACATGTAATATTTATAGCTATTATAACAATGCTGCTTTAAAATTTGTGAACCCTTTAGAATTTTCTGCGTAAACATGACCTAAAAAGAACCTAATTAAACAAGTTTAAAATGGAAACAAGACTGTTTACATTTCAGCTGAAGTAATCCATATCCTTTTTTTTGTTTGTTTTCATGCCCAAGTGAAATCAAACTTTTCACACTAAGTGTTGGATCTGATTCTGATCTTTGGCTCTGCCAGAATTCAGTTCCTTTATTTTTTTTATGTCTCATGTTTTGCACAAATGTCTGTTGTCATTAGTGTCTGCATCGCACAGTCTATTAAAAATAAACATGGTGGAGAACAACAAGAGAGACGCAAATCAGTGAGATGAGGAAGCTTCTGTTCAAGTTAAATTAGCAGGAACTTAGAATATGATGAAGAGATTTTGAGGAATTGTGCAATTTCACTAACCGAAATAGTTTTATTGTTTTTATTTGCATGTGGTTCCCAGCTAATAATGTTGACACCTGCGTTGAGAAAATGTCATTTACAAACAATACGAACCATCAACATTAAAAGTTTGGATCTGACTAAAAGATTGAAAAAGAGCTTTAAGATCTGGATGTAACTGACCTATTACCTGCTTGACACAGTTCAAGCGAGATACATTTGTCACTTCCTGCTGTAGATGGTACGCAAACAGTGACACTATGTGGCAACGAGTTCAGCATTTAAACCATTTCAAAAATACCACCCACTTATCCTTCGAAAGGTGTGCCGTTTTCAGGATAGAGGAATTTAACCACACCTACAGTAGAGGTGGAAAGGCAGACAAAAAGGATTCTCACTGCTTTCTAGACACATGCCTACACACGCTGAATCGCAGCATTTTCGCCGACAGAAGACTGTAGAACCTGAACAGAAACTAGACAAAGGAGTTAAACTGATCATTAAAGAAACAGAAGAGTGTCTATAGAAGGAATAAAGAAAGTGGAAGATGAACCAAGACCCTGGAGCCACAGAGCTGGACACCTTCTCTGAGACACCAAGAAGTCCCTCCAGAGATGAACCAGAGAATCGGAGCCGCAGAGATGAGGTGGATTCGATTTGGTCTACCGGCAGAAAGCCTCTGGTATCTGGCATGTTGGGTATGAACTTGTTCCTGCTGGGAGCAGCTCTGGTGACTGGAAAGGCTTTCAACCCCAATGGCCTGAAGAACGCGGAGCCACAGGTGTTCATAGTGATGCTGATGGGAGTCAGTTTGATCTGGATGCTCTGGTATCTGCTGTGGGCCAGGAACCAGCCTGACATCAGTCCACATAAAGACCACCATGCTGGGGGAATCACTGTCACCTGTAGGTTCCTGTATAATATTAGAAAGACAAAATGTATAGTAACATTTATTTTGGATAGTGTAATAAAATGTACTTTGTATTCTGCTCTGTCCCAGTGGGCCTCGTTATTTTCGCTGCAGTCAGTCTGCTGGTGTTCATCTTCAGGATTGGTTATTTGATCCATATGGGAGATTGCACGCCTACTGCTGAAGTGGTTTCTCCGTTCGTAGAGGCTCCATTTCTAGCACTGCAGGTAACGAACGGAAACTCCTGAGGAGGTCAGTCACAAGTAGAAACGGATGCTGTCTCTTAATTTTGCAGAGCTAAACAAAGTGTAGGCGTACCACAAACTGAAGCAGTTAACACATTAAAAAAAGGCATGTTCATAACTTTGAAGTGATAAAGTTGCATAATATGAAAACTGGTCATACAAGACCCAGTAATGGGTGGATCAGAAAACAGGTTTCAGGCTTCCACCTGAATACCACACAGATGCTATTAAAACTATCAGAAAAACAAAAATGTTTCCAATGCGGCTGGTAAACACATATTGTGCTGATGCCCAAGATAAATAGTCAGTGACATTAAAACGTCACTGAACAAACGGGCAGAAGAAAACGACAGCGCCAGTCAAACCTCATCAAACAATGGAAAACATGACAGAAATATGACTTTGTTTCTTGTATTTCATGATTTTGGGGAACATTACAGTTTTTGTGTCAGCTCATCTCCCCATCGCAATGATTCTTATTTGTAAAATATCATGTATTGTTAGACTAAAAATGATAAAGGGACATCATCTAACATTTTCAGGATCTTTATAAGAAAATTAATTTGACTCAGATGTTACATACTACTTACCACCTTTTGCCTGTTCTGTCATGGTCTTCATCACTAAAATGGATCTTGTTCAGGTGTCATCGCATCACTCGACGTTTCAGAATATAATGCTCCAATTTTCTGTAAAAGCTTAGAATATTGCTGGACAGACAGCTAAAGTTAACCTTTTAATCAAAGCTATTCGCTAATAACGTGAGAGCTACCTAAATTTAGAAAATTGAGGGTTTTTAGGATACAAAACTTATACTCCAAAGTACAAATCCAATAACATTATCCTAGACTAGACATGTTTTAGCTCATTATTTTCATGTGTTCTCCTTTTACTGCAGCACTTATACTTATTTTAATTTCTTAAAGACATGTTCACATGTGACCTTATTGAATAACATCTCTTTTTTTCTTCTATAGACGTTTTTACTGTGGGCTCATTCCAAAGACTGCATTCACAAACACAAGCTAATCACCAGGTACAGCACAGATATTTGAAGCATGTATTTTATACATCAGTTCACGGTAAAGGATGGTTGCCATTTCCAGCTTCATCTTTATGTTACACGTTGTATATGTGTGTTTATTTGCATGCAGGTCGGGGCTGATGGTGATCCTCTCTGCTGACCTGCTGCTGTGGCTGAATGCAGTGACTGAGGACACCATGCACAAGGAGATCGAGCTGGAAAAGGCAAAAAATGCTGCACTGAACAACACAATTGTAAATGAAGATGACAACTCTGATTTTGAAGGTAATTAATATAACAACACCAGGGATGTGTAACTCTGCTGTTGGCCTGACAATGACCTAACATGTTAAGCTGTTTTCCATCCTCGCCCAAGCAGAGTAAATACACAGCAGCTTAAATCAACCTTGTATCTGCTGAGGCTTGTCTATGGCTGGCTCAACCGGCTTTAATAGCATGGCCCACTCAATAATCCTTTATAAACCTTTATTCCACTTTATGTACATCTGCTAATCGTACTGATAGTTACGAATCCCAAAAAAAGAAAATCTTGGCTGCAGTGCACCTTTAAAACTTCATTGAGTCTTATTTTCACACAGGCAAAGAGCAGTGAAGACACAGGTGTCTTCATCTCACACCTGTGTTGAAATATTAGTCTTCATCTAACAACACACCTGTTTGACACACCTGTGACTTCATCAGAAGGAGACACGAGTGTGTCAAAACATTAGGTGAAGACTACACATCGTAACAGACATAATCAACTAATAATCAGTTCAGCACTTGCCCATCTTCACCCCAGTCAAACAAGGTTCTTCTAATGCACAGCCACTTACTTTACTTTCTTGCCTTACACAGACCAGTCATCTGTCAACTTTCTCACTAGTTCTTATTTAAATACAATTAGTATTAGTTAAGAACTTTTAGTGACACATATGAAAAATGTTTTCCTTTATCCTGATACGTTTCCCCTCATGTTAACTGGACATGAGCCGTATCTCTGCCTGATCTTCAGCGTTTTCATTTATCCAGAAATGTCTTTTGTACAATGAAGGGAAAATTCACTGGTTAAATTCAGACACTTCTGCCTTGTACAGTATGTTGTAATAGTGATGTTTCTCCATGTCTGCCTCCAGGTAATTCAACCTTGTGTCAGTGCAGTGCGAGTGCTACCTGCCTTGTCTTTAGAAAAGGCTTTGAGGTTCTTTACCCCTTCAACATGGAGTACTACCTGATGGCAGGCTGCATGGTCTATGTGATGTGGAAGAACGTGGCTCGCAGGGTGACTCCAGGTCACCACCATGGCACTCAGAAGATTACCCTACGTATGATCTACGAAGGTGGGGTATTTGGCCTTGTGTTTGGCGCCATGGTCCTCATTGCCGGAGTGACCATCTTTGTTCTCTATCAGGTCTGGGTCACCCATAAGGAGCTTCGCCTCACCGCCTTCTTCTTATTTTATGGCTGCCATATAGCTGTCATGCCTGTCATGTCTCTTTGCTGCTTAGTTGGGATTGTGATCTACATGCTGGAGAAGAGGGCACATCAAGATGGACACAATCCTTCACGTAAGTTGGATGTGATCCTTTTGGTGGCTGCAGCTATTGGTCAGCTCGCCCTCTCGTATTTTTCGCTGGTGGCAGCCGCAGCTGGGGCAGCTAATGAGCTTATGGAGAACCTCGACCTGTCCGACTCCCTCCTCACCCTGCTGGAGATTATTCTCCAGAACATCTTCATCATTGAAGGCCTCCATAGGCACCCAGAACTGCTCGCCAAAAATCAGAAACTGAGGAAGTTATTAAAGGTACCTGCATTTCACTTGGATGTTTTGTGAAGTGGCAAAAAGCCTTGTTTAAATAATAAACCACACTGTTCCCACAGCTTAAGAAAAAGCCAGTGCGAGAGGAGAAGACAGATGTTAGACTGCTGGATGGTAACATGTCACCACCCCCTGATGTTCAAGAGACTGAAGAGAAGAAGCCCTGGACCAAAAGAGCGATACAAGAAATCTGTGCTTTCCTCATCTTTTGTAATATCATGGTAGAGCTGTGTATCTTTGTTAGCTCATTTAAATCTAAATACATGTTTAATTTTTATATTCATAGTATGTAATACATTCATGTTCCCTCTTTTTTCAGCTGTGGATCATCCCTGCTTTTGGGGCACACCCCCAGTTTGAGAACAGCGTGGGAAAAGAGTTTTTTGGCTTCACTGCTTGGTTCGTCCTGGTGAATCTGGGTCAGCCGCTCAGTGTTTTCTACAGGATGCACTCTGTGGGCGTTTTAATGGAGCTGTTCATCACTGCATGACCGACAGCAGTAGTCTAACGTGAACTACATGACCGCTGAAGTGGATAAAACGCACATAACGTAACATCATACACATTCAGTTTACACATCAAGTGGCACATCCCTGCACACTGCTGCTATGCTACGGGGCTCTTTTTATGATTTGACTTCCACCGACGGAAAGACTTAAAATATTTTACATTAGTGCACTTCCAGCCTTCTGTCATGACCAGACCAGATTAGGGCTGAGCTGGAACACGGACTGTGAGATTTTATTATCCAGCATTACAGTATGATCAGTATTATGAGCAAAAATATACTTAAGATATGAAACTAAAAATACTCAACGTGTAGAAAAAATATCCACAGTAAGTAATATTTGATTTTATCTTACGTTATTAAAGAAATACTAATAAGTTCAGCAGCTTTTCACTATTATAGCTGCTCAAGGTAAAGCTAGTTTTAACCTTCTCTATCTCCAGTCAAGTTATCTAGTCGACTGGTTCCCCTTCAAAGGATCAGCAGATTGATCTGAGGATTCATGTGTGATTAAAATCACTCTGGATCTCAAATAAAACCACCTGAGAGGTTTAGAGATGTAATCACACTTAACATTTAACAACCCACTGGCATCTGAAATGTTATAAGGGTCACAAACCAGGTACAGCTTTTTTTGTTAAAGAGTTAACAAAGAAAAAAGAAAAAAGTACAGTATTTACCTCTATTTACTTTAATGAGGTAGGTGAACATACAATAAATGCCTCTATGTACCTTACTGTTCATCTGTCCACATACTTTTGGACACAAGCACATTGTGTCATATTTTATATGATATGTATGATATTTATATAATGACAATATATTTTATATTTATATATATATATATATAAAATAAGATCCCAGTATGTAGTTTCTTTACAGTACAGTATCCCTCAGTTTTTCATGTGTAAAAGATGAACACCATTAATGGTCACTTAAACCTCAGATTGTATTTTGGCAGAATTAATTCATTAATGTTAAATAAATGTCACTTTTCATGATTGTATTCTGTTTAATGATTTGGCCTCTACTGTGTCTGCTCATAATACAGGTTCTACGTGATATGCAGTAACTTGTTGACACATTTATACATTGTCCATTTGTGTCTTAAAAAAATTACAAAATAAAAATGACTGTCACTGCTTGTCTTAAAATAAAACCAAAAAGATGGGAGCTGCACCTTTCATCTTCTTTTTGCTGTTGGTGCTGAGTGTATGAAGTCTAAATCCTCTGGATCTCAAACAGCCGGATGTCTGTGTCGTACCAGATCGGCGGATCCACGTTGCTGTGGCAGCAGCAGCCAGGTGAGAAAAAAACAAGACATGGGTTAAAACTCAAACAGCCGAAAGCTCATTCAGCACATGTGACTTCCCGGGACAGTCTGATAGAAAGGTTTTAATAATGTAGTTTCAAAACTACAACTTCTTGCAGGTTCAACTTCCAAACTGCTGGACATTTATTGTTTTTATCTTGATACAGTTAAAAGCCCCCATTCTGTGTTCTTACCGTAAGTAGATGACCCCCCACATGTACGTGCGGAACCACGTGGCTGTGCCGGCGTTTGCTTGGTACTTCCTGATGAGGATGGGATGTGGGACCGGCAGGAGGCCGACGAGCGTGCCGTGCTGCAGGAACTTCAGGATTTCTGACTCGTCTGTCAAACCCCTGAGGAAACAACAACAACAACAACGCTGATTTAATCTGAATCAAACTGATCTGAACCATTAAAGCTCCACTACTCATATTTTCTACACGAACAACAGATCTAATGGCTGTTTGGGATGTGAAAGGGAGTTTGTGGAAACCAGAATGGCTAAAGAGAGTGAACAGTGGACATCTACCCGCGAGTTCGACATAAACATGCATGATGATAAATGTTAACATTTGTGTCTAGTGGATATGTATAAGCAGGCAGCTGTTTCTTAACAAGTTCAAGGCCATAATATCTCACAGTGGGGGTTGATGTTTAGCTTGTTATGGTGTGTCTGTATCCACACACGTCCTCCTCATCCTCTAAACCTTGATCCATCCCTTTTTCTTGGGTTTTAAGATTAGGAGGAATGATTTGTCCTAGGATTTGATGGCTATTCTTTTAAATTCTCTTGATATTTCATCTTTCCATATGTGTGTACATGATTTCAAAAGTTGGAAACTATTTTATTAACTTTTTTATATCATAAGTATAAATGTGCTGATTTTCTCTGTCTCTATGTGATTTTAAATTTAATATTTTTGAATTTAAAGAAGACATCTGAAAACTTAAACAACGTGCCAATGCAATAAACAATTTCCACTTATAATTCAAAAGGCTAACCAGGGATGGGGGCTTCAAATTAAATTTTTGCCAGACGCCCTACATACTGCTTATTGCTGCTCTTGATAAAACGCACCAGTTGATTGATTTGATGATTTTCATAGTTTCCAATCCACACCACAGGTGTGATTAATTTTATATTCCCAGAGCAAAACATGCAGTTTTCATATCACCAAACTTAATATCTAAGCTGGTAGGAGCAGTAAGAGCAACCATGACTGAACAGGTAAAGCACAAAATCTAAGAAAATGTGAGTGTGTGTCCTTTGTGAAACTTGAACTGTTCATTAATAATGAATATTACATTAAAAAGGGAGAAAGTAATTTAATCCACTGATTGTGACTTGTGTAATTTCATACTTGTCGATGCAAATCTTCTCCACCTGAGGGACCAGCACTTGTAGCAGCCGCATGATGGTCTGTAGAGGAAGTTTTGTCTTCCATGACAACACCTGACAACGTACAAGTCATAATTCAACAGTGTTTTCTTCATATCAGAAACCATCAGGTAAGATAAAAGGGTAAAAAAAAACAAAGACTTCTCCTCACCCAGTCTGGATTAGCGCTCCAGGCTGCTGCCGCCGATGAGACACTTGACAACCGGCTCCTCGCTGCGTCTGACTCTATGTGGAAAACCTGTCAACAGAGTACAACACGTGAAGTCACTTCACCTGCAGGAAGACGGAAACAAAACACCTGAAACTGAGTGAAATTGTCACTGGTGTGTCTTCTTCTGTACCTCAGGGTCTCTCTCTGAGTTGGACTCTGTGTCGCTGGCTCCGGCTACAGCACCGCTGTCAGTCTGTGGAGAGTCTGAATGTGGAACAGCCACCAAGGTACCATCCTCACTCACCTGGGATTTCTCCGTTATCTTATCGATTCCTGAGGGACACAAGACGCATCTCTTTTTTAAAATGGTTTATTGTGTCAAATGGTTTGTGCTGAAAATGAGATGAGATTTTGTTTGGCAATATGCACATTTAAGTAATGTGTTGACGTGAGGAGAGACACGGTCTAGACATGTTAGGAAGTAGACTTATTTGTTTTCTTCCTGACAGATTAGAAGATTGGAATCACTACAATGTTGGCACAATAATGTAATAAATATATATATATAAACATCTCAGGCCTATTATTATTATTATCTAATTAGCTCAGGCCTGAGGCATGTCAGCAGCTGGTGCCAATTTCAAAGCTTTATAAATACTCTTCACATCTTGTGCAACCACGTGCTCCTCTAAGCAGCCGAGTAAGACTCTCACAATGAAGGTTACTGATGCCCACAAAGCAGGCGAAGGCTACAAGAAGATAGCAAAACATTTTCAGCTTGCAGCTTCCAAAGTGCGAAATGTAAAACAGGTATAGTTGTAGTAGTTGAGGGAAACTGTGCAAAGCAAAACCCCTGTTTGACTGCAAAAAATATGCAGGAAAATTTAGCTTAGAAGTGGTGGGGCTGTGTCACTGCGCAAACAAGGAAGAAAACCCGTACCCACATCCTCACCATAAAATTCAACTTCAGGACTACATGTCCTCTGGAGGGATGAAGTAAGATAGAACTCTTTGGCTACAATCAACAAAGGCAGAGTATATTTGGAGAATTAAAAAAAAAGGATCAGAAAAGAACATCTTCACAACAATGCTGCTGCGCTGAATCTACGCAGAAGCTACGCCACAGGATGAAGAGGCGCCGCTACAAGCATTTGTACTTTAGTGTGCTACAAACGGTGGTGGCTGAAACTGGGCAGATTAAGTTGGCGCTAGAACTGACTGATGTTGAACAGCAGTTAAATTTACTGAAATACCAGCACATTCTGGAAACAAGCAGAAACTGAAACGATGGTGGATAATGATGCTAAACATAAATGTTTTCATTAAAACGTTTAGAGCTCTTTTACAGTCAAACGTCACACCTGGAGTGGCCTCTAAACTGGCTTTGAGCGTGCCGGGCTCAGCAGGTGCAGCCGGTCTGGAGCCCTCCATGGACTCATTCTCTATAGAGCTGGTCCTGGAAATCCCAGACTTCTTCTTCCTCTGCAGGGCCTTCTGAATAGACGCCGTGTCAGACGGCAGGTTGGCCAAATGGTGGAAGACATTTCGCTTACGGATGATGGCGTAAATCAGATTGCAGTTACCTGTGAGGAAGATTTAGGACTGTAGTTGGTGGAGTCTGGTGACATAACGATAAGTTTCAGGTTTATACTGTATGTGGATTTGCATGTTCTCACCATCAAACTGATACTGAATAATGTTGTTGAAGACCTCTAGCAGGAAGAAGACCAGGTGGTGGTTTTGGGGGGTGGAAAAGAGGAACCATGGTGTGGAAAACGCCTCCAAGAGGTGGAGCAGCTTGTTGGCAGAAACCATGGACAGGCTCTTCAGGTAAGGTGAAACTGTGGAGAGGATTAGATAAAAAGTGAAAATGTCATAGTAGAAATGAAGGCGCAGATCAGCAGAGAGGCTTAAACGTAACAGTTTTCCTAGTCAGCCACCAGGGAGCGACATTTCATCTGGGATACTCACTGTTCACTATTATCGTGAGCAGGCAGTCAAAAAGGGGCTGGAGACGCTGGAGTCCACTGGTGATGATTTTGTGGAAGATCTAAACACGGGAAAGTGAAGAGAATAATTACAGTGATGCTGCTGTTCTGCAATAATTCACTGAAAATATCACTGGATCAGAGGTCCACTGATATTTTTAGTATTTTAAGAGCGCAAAATATTAATTTGTCATAAAAAATGGGAACACAGCTTTAATATTCTGAGAAGTCAGTTCACTGAAGCATAAAATGAAAAATTTGTCCAGAGGTTGGTACCAAAAGAAAACAGCTTTAAAATAAAATTAAAAAAACACATAATAACCAAAAGTGCAACATATTTTTGCATTAATCACTTCCAACTACCGGATGCTAATATACACCAATTAGTGCCCATGCTGACACCTGTTGTGGTCAGGTGAGACTCCTGTATGATGTTACATATTTAGGATGTTAGCATGCTAAATAATACAATAGTTCAGACAATTAAAAGGCTAATATTTAACATCACATTTCAACATTTTACATTTTAAGATGTTAAAATTATATTTTTATATAATTTATATAACCATGTTTTCCAGATTAGCACCATTGATACATTTAAGTTTTAGGTTAAAAAGATAAGTCATGGCATATCTGGCTGAACTGAAGAACTTGATTATGTCATCTGGAGGAGGTTTTTTTTCCCAGAACCTTTATTTTTAACTAAATTGTCGATCCCTGTGAGTATATCCAGGACAAACCAGTGACTGTGTAGCTGTCATGCAAGACAGTGGAGCAACTCTGGGTTGCATATAAAAATACTTCCATGCCATATTAAGAATTAGATGCCATTACTTTTTCTAAGCTAAATTTAAAAGATGCCCATCACAGCATTTTAATAATAGATCCAGCTACTGAATGGTACTGTTTGTACTTAACTAGTAGGTTACTGCATTAATGTTTGACTTGTCTGCCTCCTAACAAGAGAGCTCTCTCTTATGATCCTACCACAATAAGCAGGTCTGCGTGGGTTCCTGTGAAAACAGGAATGTCCATGGGGACATGGAGAGTGTACGGCTTGTTCAGACGAACACCAAAGTTTCTCTCTCCGCTTAACATCAGGAGGATGAAGACGCCAATGTGCATGAGACCCACACGAGCTGCAGAAAGACATTTTTCAGAGGATTGAGGTTTACAGTGAGGTTATGATTGTTTTTTAATCTTTGTCACACACACAAAGAGTCGAGATTAGAGGGTGTAACTCACACTGATCTGCTCTGGCATCGTTCAGGTAGAAGAGGATGGGAACCAGCATCTCCAACACGTCACTACTCTTCAGTACAAAGAACAGGAATTTCTAAAACACACAAACACAAAACCAAGTCAGCTTCATTACGTATTCTTCGGGCTTTCAGACTGTGTGCAACCACCATTTAAAAGTTTTAACTGCTGTGTTACACTTTATTAACTCGTGTAAATAGCTGCAGACTTAAGTATCAGAGTTTTCAGATTCTGAACATGGTGCATGTGATAATGGAAATGTAGTTATTTTACAATAAGAGACCGCCTGCCCTTTTATGTGCGCAAACTCTGGGTGAAATTCACACAGCATCATCGTAAATTACCATAGAGACCATACCATACATTCTGCCACCTTTTATAACCTCCAACTTGTTCAAAAGTTATTCCATTAGTAGCCTTGTAATCAAGATGAAATACCTAAAATATATACATAATTAATTAAATGGAACACAATGTGTTTACGTTTTTAAATAAGCTGAATTGATTCTGTTAATATTGGATTTTAACTGTAATTAAATGTGTCTATGCATATTGCTTTTTATCAAGTAGGAAATATTTCTATGACTAGGAATCACAAGTTAGTGGCCGACAACTGCTGCAACTGTTGAAACTATGCACATTAGATTACCAACTCAAGAAATTCATCACTAGATTTGGCAACTCTGAAAACTCAGATGCAGATGTTAATTCCTATGAAGTCTGAGTGACATTATCTAAGGACATGTAAGCAGGGTTTAGCCACTTACCATTTAAAATCATTGGCTTTAATGAATAGAGGATGTGGTATAATGTTTACCATTTTCACCATGTTAGATTAGTGTGTTAGTATGATAATGGATGCTAATTAGCACTAAACACAAAGTACAGCTGAGTACATAGGAATTAGTTTTACAGAGATTTAGTCATAAACCTAAATACTGGATGAAGTTGGCACCGGAGGAAAAATTAAGGAATCATCACAATCTCTGCAGGAACATAAATGTCTGTTCCACATTCCATGTTAATCCAGCCAGTAATTGTTGAGACATTTCAGTCGAAATGACACATAAACCTCAGGGTGGCGCTAGACCACCAGGTCAAGCTCAAGTTCCTCTGCTGAAGACTTCAACTTGTTTTAAAATAATGGTTAAAAAACACTATATTCATTCATAAAAGTCATAGAAGTAAGTGCAGACGATGTTGTTCTGTAGGAGGTAAAGGTACGTTCGTTTTTTAACAAATACACTGCGGTACTCTTAACGGCACGAGCTAACACTTAATGTTGGCATTAAGTTGGATCTTAATCCATAATAATTGGATCTGGATGACAGAGAATCTTCACCAATCTTACTCTAGCTTTTCCTCACATTGCTAATGCTAATCTTATTGTTCACTACAGGCGCTCTACATCTGAATCTGAATCAACACCACTAACTGAAAATCAGGTTCCACACCTTGTTGAAGTCACAGAATTTCCAAAAGAGGATCAGCATCTCCTGGTCGAACTGGATCTTCTTGGTGGAACGAGGTAGGTAGGTCTGGACCAGAGGATTATTCAGCAGCCGAGCCAGGCCTTTCAGGATGAAGCTTAAGTCCTGATAAACGAAGAGAATACACACTTCAACATGCAACTGTATGAGTCTACTCAGATCTAAATGATAACTTGTACTTCACTGTACCTCTTCTCTGTGGATCCTGGAGAGATAATTCATAAAGAGGTTATCAGGTCCTGCAGGCTGAACAAGATTATTTTAACATCCAAATCACAGTTTGTATTATAATTTAGAGGAAAACACATGGATTCATTCATCTCCCACATACCTCCTGCTCCTCCTCAGTTGCGGAGGTGTTCAGGGCCTGGAGGGCGGCGCTGGCAGCTGACCCACCATCATGCTCCAGGGTGACGATAAGGATCTGGAGCGCCTGCTCCACCAGCTGCTCCCGGTAGTCTGAAAACAGCAGGTGGTTGTAGGGGATGCCGTAGCCCACAGGGTCGTAGGCACACACCACGTTGAGCAGGGAGGTGAACAGCGGCAGCGCATGTCTGGGTGAAGCAGTGAAAGACAGGGGGAGGTCGCTCAGTGCCGTACGGCTGCTGTGTATCTGCTGAGTGGTCACGCATGTTTGCAGAAGTGAAGGACTTACCTGTTTTCTGCGGAGCAGAAGAAGGTGACCCAGGGATTGAGGTTTTTGCTTTCAGAGGAAGGGGGGAGGTACATGGCTTCAGAGAAGCAGGCGAGGAGCAACTTCAGCAGCTCCGTCCTGAATAAACAAGTACTAAAGAAGTTACTCTCTGAGCTACTGCAAAGTTATCCGTGTTACTTATTTGCCAATATTTACACCAACAACAATATACACTACTCACAAAAAGTTAGGGATATTTGGTTTTCGGGTGAAATTTATGGAAAACGTAAAAAGTTCACACT
>JAUMHL010000012.1:18338033-18356236 GCA_032362345.1 Sandelia bainsii | reverse complement strand
TACTAATTCCCACAGGTGTTCCAACTTTTCTGGATTACTTACAACCCCCTCTGTCTGCATAAAAGCAGTACAAAAATGTGGGTGTTCTAAAACTTTTGACCGGTAGTGTATATATATATATGCCACATCTATAAATATTTGCCAGCACTTACAGGGGAAAACTATGCAATAACGTTTAGGCTGATGAACAGAAAGACGTCACTGATGCTGTTGAGGTTAAAACACTTCCAGTATGAAGATCAACCTTTTTGGTTTTCCTGTTTTTTTTACTTCATACTGTGAGTGCTGCTGGAGTTCTGCTCTCTACAGATCGTTTCTCCCGTCTCCAGGCACCTTCACAGCAGGTGAAATTTGTGCCAGAAATTCCTGCTCTGCCTTTGTCTCACCTGTTGAGGTCATGGACGTAGTTTGGAGGAGGCGACTGAGCGAAGCCCACCCCGGACTCCCAGATGTACTCACAGCTGTCGATGGACTTAATGTCCTCCGCTGTGTCCTGCAGCAGAGACAAGAGAAATGAAAGCTGTGCAGACGACAGTACTGTGTGTTGTTTGTAGTTGATGCTGTCGTCCTCTGTCCACTCTTCTTTAGACTAGTGTGTAATTATGATAATTGAGAACTGGGAACGTCACGTCATGGTACAGTATGCAACTGTCTGCAGCAAAAAGTGGTGAAAAGTAACTTACACATAGATAATGAAGTACATTTACTCACTTAAGTACAAATTTTGAGCTGCTTTACCAAAGCATTTGTTACTTTATACTTCTCCAGTACTACATTTCAAAGGGAAATACTGTACTCCACTACATTTATCTGATGGTAATGGTGTAAAGTACTTTTCATATTTTAACCCTGTTTTTATAAGTAAGGTTTTGAATGCAGACTTTGTAATGGAGTATTTTGTATTACTTGCATCACTGGCAGCACACTGTACACTTTATAGTCAAAATTTATAATAACTTCTTTTTTGTTAACGTTGGGGGAAAAGGTTCTGACATGTTTCACTCTGGTAAAAGTATCAATAGCACAGTGCACAGTGTGAGTACTAGAAGTGCTGCATTCAGATTGTTGTGTGAAAGTGCAAAATTAGTATCAGAAAAATATATTTAAAGTACCAATCATAAAAGTACTCATTGTGCAGAATGAATTATGAGATTATGACTGATGTGTTCAATGCCGCTGGTAAATGTGGAGCAATTTAACTACTTCGTGTACTGCAGAGTAGTTTGTTTATTTCCTCTGATCTCATCTTAACCTATAACAATATGTCATATAGTATATTTTGTGTAATAAATCTGAATCTGCAAAGCACCTAAAACTAGATAAATAAATGTAGTTCAGTAAAAAGTAAAGTATGACGCATAAAATGGAAAGATTCAAGTTGAAGAACCTCAGAATTGTACTTAAGTACTGTATCTGAGTAAATAATATACTTATTTATACTTATACTACTTATAATTTCTAGCACCATCTGTTGTCAAAAAAGTTAAAAAATGTCTCATTATCTCAGTTGTTAAAGTCTCACAGACTTGATGAAATAGAATATTTACCATTAATTTATTGTGTGGAGCATTGATCAGTTACTATTTGTCCACTGCTTCATCGCACAGCTGCAGCTAAAGGTCTAAACAGAGACGTCCAACTGTGTTCACACCTACCAGTGATTCA
This sequence comes from Sandelia bainsii, assembly GCA_032362345.1. Classification (NCBI taxonomy): domain Eukaryota; kingdom Metazoa; phylum Chordata; class Actinopteri; order Anabantiformes; family Anabantidae; genus Sandelia; species Sandelia bainsii. The sequence continues at coordinate 18,354,571 of JAUMHL010000012.1, read as the reverse complement.
ACAAGCTGAGTACTGCTGACAAAAGCTGTATGTGACACCTCATCACAGATAAATTCAGCCTTATCAATAGATGTGACGACGTGCTGCTGTTGTTCTTCACCAGTAAACTGACAGCAAAGGGCACCGGGTCATGTACACACAAGCACATAGGTACACAAACCAAACTACTACTACTACTACTACTAGTAATAATAAATAAATAAATAAATAAACAAACTGAGTACTTTTTGTAATACTGTGCTTAAAATAAATTGAAATAAACTTATCCAACAAATAAGTAGCATTTCAAAACATGAGATCTTCTGTCTCTACCTACTGAGGACCCACGACAGCGCAGGCAACTAAATCTTCCTGAACGGTGTGCAGCGGCTGTAGTTTGGTTGGGTTTATGCATGAAAACAACTTGGTTAGGTTTAGAGAAAGATGACAATTTCAGTTCAAATGAGTACAGTACTTCATGGAGGTTAGTGGTCCTTCATCATCATGACTACAATAAAAACTCAAAGCTAAGGGTGTGAAATGGTCTTGGATAAAAGAAATGGCAAAGTTTCACTGTGTTCGTCATGCTGCTGCTGAGCGTACAGAGGAACAGTTTAAATGTATGTTGTTTGTGCTGGTTTTGTCTCCTCTCTCTTGTAGTTGTACATTTACATTTATAATATAATTCCCTCCAGGTGTTTCTGATATGGCGATGACGAAAATGGGACAGATGTGAGGCCACAGGACAAAATGTACTAGATTTTGACTTCTAAGTAATTAAATCCTTCCTCAAATCCAAAAGCATTAATGTTGGGATAAAAACATCCACCGCTTCCTCCCACTGATGTGTCTTTATGTGCGTGTGTGCATGTGTCGCAGGTCACAGAGATAAGTGGGAACAAACGATAGCCACTGGTCATTTTCCACCTTCTGCTGCAAAGTTTCACTCACACTCGACTGAGTTTAAGATGAAGAGTGGGGAGTGGTCTGATCACAGAGGGGAGAGAGGGGGTGAGGACCTGCAGTATTTTCTCTCACCTCCCTTGCTCTCCACTAACACAGGCGTTTGCTCAACGTGGTTAAGACGTGTCCACCCTGTTCTTCTCAGCCCCGTAGACAAACACAGCCACTCCTCCCTCCCTCTCTTTGTGTCATGTGGAGTCACTCATTAACTCGAGCTGCTGCCTGAGAAGTTTGTGTGAAGGAGATAACAGAGCTAACTGCACCACCGCCGGGCTGAACAACAGCAAAGCGGTGACACGGCTGCAGCTTAAGGGATAAAAGAAAGTAAACAGTAGATTGTAGCTGACTCAAAGAAAGAAATAATTCAAACACACTTTTTTGTTTTATTTCTGAGAATGAAAAGATCAGAGTCAGGGTGCAGTTAGCATAAATAAAACTACTTCTAAGCCAACAGGGTTAGATCGCCCATCCCGTGCAGTTTAACATCCCACCGGTCACAGAAAAGATGACACGATGCACTAACTCTACACGTCTGGATGCTCACATACTGACATAAACTGTGGGACATCTTATAAATACAGACACATTGAAAAGCTTCTAGTCTGCAGCAAAAACTTATATCACTTCTCTTTATAATGTACAGAGTCAATCACTCTATTAGTAGAAATTCCAGTGGTAGTGACTCATGACCCACTAACTCTTACAAACTGCACAGTGACAGAAACAACAGATGCACATGTGCATGTTTACTGACAACAGGTGCAAATGTGAACATCAGTCTTGGGATTTTAAGAGTCAATAATGGACCATTCAGCCTGGTTTGTTTCCCCTTCCTTCCAGTATGCTAAGCTAGGCTAACCATCTCACGATTTAATTTAACAGACATGAGATTAATGTGGATCGTCGTGACTATTCCTTCACATGTGGCTCAGCTACGTCATCTCTGTTACTCAGGTAATAAAAAACCAACGCTTGAGGCGATGGTTTGATGGATCTCCTTAATTGGATACTGAATATGTTGTTTGTCTCTAGCTGCTCTGCAGCATAATGAGGCTGCTGCAGAGCACAGATGAACGTCTGCATCACATAAATTACAGTGTACTGTGGAGTGTAAGTGGACTCACCGAGCTGTTCTTCTTGTGGCTCTGAACGGTGAAATCTGGGCAGAAGAGCAGGTCGGAGATGGCCAGCAGCAGGGATTCAGCCAGAGGTCGAGCTTCTTCATCATTACCATCATCATCCAAACACTGTGAGGATAGAAGTCAGAGTTAGGAGACAGCACACATGTGGTTTATATTTGAGTTAAAATTCACTTAAAGTAATGACACCACAAAAATAAAAACAAACACATTAAAGGAACAGTTTCACATTTTCCCCTTGCTTCTAGCCTTTATGCTAAGCTAACTGACTGCTGGATTAATGTTAATTTACAGATGTGAGAGTGGCGTCAATCTCTTCATCTGACTCTCGGAAAGAAAGCAAATTAATGCATCTCCCAAAATGTTTTCTGTGACCGGAATAAACTAATAGTTTATAATTAAACTAAACTGCAATAAACTAATAATTTAATATGTCCACACTCTGTTATTTTCAGCCATAAAGAGCTGTTTAGTTCAGTTTGAGCCTTCCAGTGATCCTCTAAATGATGGGCAGTATAGATAATGGATGAATGTATACAGCAGAAAATGTCATGTAAGACTCAGCTTTAAATATTTGCACAGTTTCCCTCTTTTCTTCTGCTCAAACTGAGTCAGAACCAGTATTTCCCTCCCAGTAAACTGAATTCTGCTCCAACTGCTGCAGCTCTGCTTTTTACCTGTCCCACACTTTTAATTAAGGGACATTCAATCTCTCCTTAATTCAACCACTGGCCTGGAGGAGGGGGAGATACAATATGGGCAGTGTTTGGACTGTGGTCCCCAGCCGAGCAGGTAACCAGAGAACCAGCAGCAGTCAGGAGATAGAGGAGGGAGGGGGTGGTTGGCTGTGGACACCGACCAAAAGCATCAACAGCAGCAACAGTCTCATCGTCCAGATCCTGCTTTACAAAACAGACGGCACAATCACTCCTAACCAGTGTATACAGTTTATTAAGAAAGTATTCTGACCCCCTTCACTTAGATTTTTTTTATGTTGCAGCCTGATACTACAACCAGTCCAATAAATGTTTTTCCATGAGGTCAAACAAACAACCTTCAGAGCTCAGAGGGCATAGATCTGAGGAAGGCTACAAAAAAAAATTCAGCTGCACTGAATGTTCCCAAGAGCATATTGGCCTCCATAAATCTCAAATGTAAGAAGTTTGGCACAACCAGGACTCATCCAAGAGCTGGTCACCCCACCAAAATGAGCAATCGAGGGAGAAGGGCCTTTGTAAGTTACTAAGAGAAGTGACTAAGAAACCGATGGTGACTCTGGCTGAGCTCCAGAGATCCTATGTGGAGATGGGACAAAGTCTCAGAAGGACAATCACTACAGCTCTAAAACAATCTGGGCTTTTTGGCAGAGTGGCTCGAACCACTCAGAACAAAACACCTGAAAGCCCGCTTGGAGTTTCCCAAAAAGCACCTGAAGTACTCTCAGAGTGTGAGGAACAAGATTCTGTGGTTTGATAATTGTCTCTTTTCTTGTCATTTACAACATTTCATTAGAAAATACAGATTACAGCCACTTTAATGAATAGAGTTCTTGTAAACAAAAATTGTGAGAGCAACACTGGAGCGGGACGTAGGCCACTGCTCCCGTCTCTCTGCTCAGTCTAAAATGCACCTGCTCGCTCTGCTCACCTACACTTTATATTTACTACTAAGTACCAAACGTTACCCTGCTAAATTACCCAAGAAATGCTCCAGTTAGTCAAGATAATCCTAAAACAGACTGTTTTTTTATTCAAAGTTATCGGGTATCAACATGATAATTAGTCACTGTTTTCACAACAGACTACAAATAGCTTTGCCACAACAGTAATTTAGATCAGACTAAAGCAGAAAGACTCAGGAGAAGCACAACGAACACAGCTGACAGTGTGTACAGTTCACACAGAGGCTGGTCTGTAATTTAACTTGTAGAAATTATTGCTTCCTCAATGCATTCCTTTCCTATTACAGTCAGCTCACAAACGTGATAACAGCATCAGATCCTCATAAATATAACATCCATCACTGTTACAGCCTGAACACAAAGTGAATGAGCAGTGTTTGTGGAGGATCTCTCAAGCAGATTAAGCGTCAGAGTCGTACCCCAGATCTGCCGGCTCCGGGCACGGTGGACCAGAAGAAGCCTCTCCAGTCAGCGTCCTCAAAGATGTACGGCAGGATGCGGGTGAGCAGTCGAGTGCAGTTTAGGACAATCTGACGCTCTTTGTCTGAGGGGCAGCCGGAGTCTGCTCCCTGGACCAACCTCTCCACTGCCTGAGCATAAAGGAAAATACTTTAAGACTGTGTTCATCTCAAATATACAGTAAATGTGTTTCAGGGAATCTTGTGTGTCCTTTTCTCTTTTTCTGACATACTGCTTCATAGAAACGACCTTTAACCTTTACAAACTGTGAGAACAACAAACAGCCGCATTCCTCTAACTGTGTAACCACGACGAACCAAAGCGGATGCATCAGTACAATAAGATATCAGAACTGTTAGTTGTGATGGATCATTTCTACGTTGTTGTATTATTGCTCTTACTCTTCGTCCACTATAATAAAGACTGTTATTATTAAATAAATCACTTCTGTCTTTATGTTCTTTATGTATCTTCATGTCTTCCTTGAGGTTGAAACGTCATTAAAGTTGCTCCAAATACCTAAATGACAGTTTGTGAAAACAGCTACAACTGGTGATTTCTTTAATTATTGAATATTTTCTAGTTTGATCAGGTAACAGCTGGGTCACTAAAGTCACATACAATATTCACATTTTCTTTTTCTGACTCACAGTCCAACAGTAAAACATGGTGACTTTGCTCTGGTGTAAGAAAAGAAAAGCAGAATTAATCCTCATGTCTGACAAGTTAAATTAATTAAATTAATTGTTAAGTTAAACAAATATTTGACATTTTTGCTTAAAATTGTGAAAATATCAATAACTGAATGAATCATTTCAGGTCTAGCCATCAGAAATCTGACTGATATGAAAATTATCTTCAGTTAAACATGGAGATTATTCGTCGGACCTTAAAACTGACTTTTCATTATAAATTCATCTGTCTGTTGCCTGTAGGTTAGTGCAGAATACCTTATAGCAGAGAGTTGCCAGGTTTGACGGAGACTCCTCTCTGACGGCTCTGATCTCGGCCGCTGGAACCAGAGCAAAGACATCCTGCACCGTGGTGGAGGTGTCGGCCCAGAACTGGTCCCAGAAGGCGCCGTCTGTGGCTTCGACGGGCTGCGATTGTTTCATTTAAATCAACAGTTGGAAGCACAAAGAAGTAAAATTAAAGGCTATTTCACCAGTTCAAAAATTCTACAAAAGCACAAACCAGATTCTGCACCAGAACATTTTTCTCTCTCTATCATGACCCCTCTGCTTTATCTGGTGACCATTTGTAAGGGCCTAAACCCTAGGTTGGGCTGCATCAGTATAACTAAGTAAGGCCACTAATGTAATAAGTCTTTTATACTACTTACAGAAAATGTCAGAAAATAGTCAAGAAAAGGGCAAATGAAACAAACTAAAGCCCAAAAATGTGTAGTTTCAGTCAATCAACAGTGGAAACACAAAGATAAACAGTTTGCTACAACATTTGTTCTTGAAAAATGACTAAAATAATGTGTAACTGCCTGTCAATCAATCAATCTTTAACCCACAAACTGTCCTGAAACAGGGTCCTACCAGAACCAGTAGATTCAAATCAGCTGTATCCGGTTAGTTCCACCTTAAATACACCTGTCAGGTAAACACACCTCTGCTGCCTGCTCATAAAATCCAATTAAACTCAACGTTTTTTTAAATTACACGTTGCATATTCAAGTCATTTACGGGTCATTTCACAAAATAAACCACAAATGGTTCTGACTCGAACTATCCAAAGGCCAAAATGACCGTTTCCAGCATCTTAAACTACAGAAATATTCACAATAAGCTCAACATTTCATGAACTAAATCCACATTTTGTCTCTAAGTCCTACATTTTAAACACACACACGGTGTTGTCCGTGTTTTCTTCTCCACTTTGTGTCATCTGAGCTCCAGTTCGTGCCACCATCTGGCACCAACTTTATCTCCACAGGCTGATTTTAAACCACAAACGCACAACCGACGCGCTCCGTTTTTTTTGTGCATATTATCCCGTTTTATTGTGAGAAACCGACCCGTGTTTTGGTTGTGAGCTGGATCACCGCTTTCCTGAAGTGAAGTTTGCTGTCGCCGGTTCCCATTTTTATCTGTCCCAAACCTCCTCCTGTCTGTTTGGATCCGCGTTAACGCCGAGGATAATCTCCCTCATCCACCGCGCACGTTGCGTTCACGTGCTGCTCGTAAACTACAGCTTCAAAGCCAAAAGAGCTGCCGCAGTGTGTTCAGAGCCTTTAACCAAAGTCATTCTTACTTTGTGATTGTGTTGAATGTAAAAAACAAACAATGTGACGCAGTTTTGTGATGAAACAAGTGAGAGAAAGTTTCGTTTTCATACTGTTTTATTATATTATTATATTTTTCCACGTATTTATTGACCTATATTATATGCAATTGGACAAACAAAACAAAACACAAGATCACAACATAATGATAATACAAATAAAATAATTAAAAAATAATAATAATGCATGAGAACACTCGAATCAAAGAGTAAAGACAAAAAAATCCTGAAAACAACTAAACATTGGACAAAAAGCCTAGTTATTCAAATTATGCTACTTCTCATACAAATATGATATATAATAATATTCCACGTCCTATTTGCATTAACCAACATCTGTCTTCATTCTGTAAATAAATTAATAAATTCTGTAAATATTCCCACGTCACTTGAACGCATCATCAGCCAAGCAGGATCCAAATAAAGCGACTTCCGGGATCCTAATGTACATATTTGCTTTTAGTAATGTTTTTCACTGTAAAAGATCAAAAACTGGTTCCACTTAGATGTACAACAGAGAATCAGGAATAAAAACAGAAATCATTCACATCTTCATCCTTCTCATCATCACCTGCACCACATGTCATAATTATAATAATGATGATAATAATAATACTTTATTGATCCTCCTGGATCATGTTTCATGTCTCCTTTCCAGTTTCACTGCAGTTTTTTTTTCCAACACCAGACAGTGAAGTGGCTCATTACTCTTCAGGTACAGTCAGGATAAAAGAGCTTTGATATTCACAGAGCAACAGTGACATCCAGTGAATTCATTAGACTCTGCTATACTTAAATTACAACAACAACCAGTACTTTTGAAATTTACCGTATACTGTATTTACTGTACATTGTTAAATTGATAAAATGATTTAAATTTACAAAAAAAACAAAAAAACAAAGACGGTCCAATGAAAAGTACGTACATTTTTTCTTATTATATGTCAATGTGATAATGACGTGATGTTCTGAATTTAGAGTCGGCTGCTTGTTCTCACAGCAGAACAGTAATGCACAGCCTTTTGTTCACAGTGCTTTTGCTGATTGAAGTCTTTGTGTTCTTTCTTCATCTTCTATCACAGCACTACGTTATGTTCTGTTGGAAACCTGAGGCACAGTCATATTTCTAACAGGTGAACAACAGCTGCAGGTAGATTTACTTGATTCACTTACTTCTTCATTTAACACGTCATAACAGCTTCCTGTGCTTTTAAATGTTTGTTAAACCTGCAAAAATGCTGATTATTTCCAGGTTTACAGAAAAATATCACAGATTTTCCATGATGTGGTCACAGACTTATACCATAGGATATTTGCATTGTATAGTAATAGTATCTGGGAGAGGTTGAAAGTACATTTAGTCAATTACAGTAGTTAACTACTCCATCACACTGATCTGACAGCTGCAGAATCACATTAATAAAAATCGTATGATATTTTATTATTATTATTTTATTCTTCTGTCCCAGAGTGAATTCATAAACTACCTTTCAGTAGATAAAATAATTACAAATTGCTCCATCTTTTGACATTATCTAATAATATACCATGTATTTTTCTGAAAATGAGTCATTCTGCACAATGGGTACTTTTACATTTTTGCTGACATTATTTTGCACTTTGCATAGCTTTTACTTGTAACAAAGCCTTTCTACACTCTACACTATCTCCTAATATCTGAGTACTTCTTTCACCAATTGTAGCTATAAAATTGTGTTAAAAAATAGCAGAAAAACAAATTACATATATTTTTTGACTTAATGTTTAAGACTGAAGTCACTTCTTCTTTGTGTGGTCATTATGTGTACATGCAGTACAAGTACTAGTTACACAACAGATGTTGTTGTGGTGTCACTGGTGAGACCTTCTGCAGGGTTTAGAGACCTGCATCCTACAGGTTTATTATGTCCAGACGGTCAAAAATACATTTTAAGAACATATTTCATCATTAATCACAATCTGTTAAATTCACCATGTAAACAGCTGCAGGTTCACTCTGACACCACACTTCCTGACATACCAAAGTTACTGAAATGCTTCCTGACAATTAATGATGTGGATTAACACTGACTCATTCACTCACCCTCCAGACAGCGATTACTTCACGCCAAATGCCAAAGAGCTCCTCAGCCAATCGCGTCTCTCCCTCCTCTCTGCACACAGCAGACAAAACAGAATTAAACCCGGAGGAGGCTCCCTCCCACACAGAATGACATACACATACAGCTCTCTGCAAGCACATTCATGCAGCGTCTGTTTGGATTTTAATCTGTTCACTGAGGCAACATGATAACAATCAAAAACATTGGGGTTTTACTATGGACCCTGGCAGCCCTGTCAACAACTGAAGCAGTAAGTACATTTATTTATCTTATTTTTGCTGAAATGTTGTTTTTATTCTCCTAAGAATTTATTTGACATTTTATATTTGTAGGGCTCAGTGAGAGTAAAAAGACACCACACAGTTTCTACTTTCTCGTCCTCCTCTTCGTCGTCTATGCTCTCCTCCTCCTTTGAAAGTTCAGGTAAGAAACCATACATTTGACAAAGCTTTCTACTACTTTATGTCAAGTTCTTGCTGTATTGAGCATGAAATGCGTAATTTAATTTGTTAGGTGAGATCTGTCTAAATGGAGGCTTCCCTCTCCGATCTCTGACTACTGGTCAACACTTGTTTTGTTTGTGTGCTGATGGATTTGAGGGACCACAATGTGAAACAGGTAAGTAACGAGCTTAACTTCAAACCAAACTGCATTTAACTTTTTGAATATTTTCAATTAAAAAACCTGCTGTTCCTTCAGTAAAAGGTGCCCAGTGCTACAAGGGTGTTGGACTTTACTATAAAGGCACAGTGTCAAAATCAAAGAGTGGACGAACATGTGCGGAATGGGACTCATACACCAGGGAGCTGTACCTGTCTTCAGATGTCAACTCAGGGAGGCACAACTACTGCAGGTAGGTTTGAACATTTTATGTCAATTCAGATATGCAGTCTGTAATTATTCACATTGCTTTGTACGTACACACGCTTTTAGATTAGAAAAAAAAATTACTACACTGCTCAGCTAATAGATTTGCACACATAATAATAGATGTGTATATGATGAAGGGAAATGTGTAAGTCAGTGGACAAATGTATAGTTGTTGCTGTCAATATTTGTTGATGGCACATACACTGCCGTTCAAAAGTTTGAGGTGACTTTTTCCTTCTTCTTTTCATAAAAATAAAATACGGTGTATTCTTAATGTTGTAAATGACTATCATAGTTCGAAATGATAGTTTTTTAATGGAATACGTACGTAGATGTACAGAGGACCATCATCAGCAAACAGTCCTATGTTTCAATGGCATGTTGTGTTTGCTACTGCAAATGTATCAGTTTAAAAGGATAATCAATCATTAGAAAACAGTTTTATCAAGTACAATGTATGTGTACAATGAGGTGTTTACTTCTGACTTTTATTGTGCAATAAAAAAGGCTTTTAGGGTGAGGACTAACCAATGCGTTTGTTGCTACTGTTGCCAGAGTTAGTGGGGCTTGATGGAGTGTAAACGACACAAGAGAGCTGCTAACGTTGACTGAAACTGACAGCATCAGTCATTCCTCATCACACTGAGGAACTGGAGTGGATGTGGATGAACATGGGTTTTCTAAAATATCACCTGTAACCCCCAAAACTAATAATTTAGTTACTGATGCATTCTTTTTGGGAGTAACAGTCACTTAGTATGTAGGTAGTAAGCTACTTAGCAAGACTAATGATTGTAGCTTACATTAGAACAGATACACGCTCCAGTCAATTTTCTTTTGGTTTTGGTTTTTAAGATGATAAACTCAAGTTAAACAACCATCTATAGATTCCTGAAACGCTACAGTATTCAGCCTTCAGTTGCCACTGAATAACCTTTTTTGGGATACACATGTTGTATAGCTTCATTGCTTTTCCCACAGAAATCTTCACTACAGACAGCGTCCGTGGTGTTATGTTTGGAAAAAACAGCAGCTGGTGTGGGAGTATTGTGAAATTCCACATTGTGGCTTTGAACCATGTAAGTTCATTTTCTCTTTACCGTCTTCCAAGAAAATCTCATCCAGTGTGCATGCTTAACCAGTAAAGGAAAAACAACTCTCTAATCTTCTAGTTCCAGTCCCACCTCTGCCTCAGCCCACTGAGACACAGCCAGGTAAGTTCACTACCTTACTGAACGGTCAATATGAGCTCAGGAGCAGGCAGAGGTAAATGGATAGGGTAAGGCTGAGGTATGTTTAAGCATCATTAGAGGTTGGCATTAGGTTAGGGTCAGGGGACGGTAAGAGGGAGCACATACTGATGGAGACTTTAACACCACCTGCTCCTGAGCCTTGAAATCTAACCCTCACTGAACTCGCTGCATCCCATTTTCATGCTTTTTTGGCCTTTGTTTAACTCCACAGTTGCAGAGTCAACATGTGGCCTGCGCACTAGAAGAGAGCAGATGAAGATTGTAGGTGGCACAGCTGCCACTGTGGAATCCCATCCGTGGGTTGCTGCCATATTTTGGCGTAGCAAATCCAAGGAGAAGGTTTTCCGCTGCGGGGGGAGTCTGATCTCCCCATGCTGGGTCCTCACAGCTGCCCACTGCTTCCCAGACGGGTAGGATGTGAGATCACTTACTGTAACCACAGCACGTGCTAAGAAGGAGCAGGATGATTGGACTGATTCTTGAGCATTTGTGTTTCAGCTCTCACACCAAAAAACACAGCTTATCCGTCACGCTGGGTAAAAATGCTCTGAACGAGACCGACCTGACCGTGGAGCAAACATTCAGGGTGGAGGAAATCATCATCCACGAAGGGTTTGACAACAGTGAGGGGAACTTCAACAATGATATTGGTACGAACATGTGTGACTGTAATCAAACGTTAAAGTTTGCAAAGCAGTAATCCATTGATAATTGTCTTGCAGCACTGCTGAAGCTGACGGCTAAACACGGCAAGTGTGCAGAGGAGAGTAAATCAGTGAAGACCATCTGTCTGCCTCCACCTCAGCAGAACCTGCAGCCCGGCCACATCTGTGAGATCACTGGATATGGGAAAGAGAAATTTGGTGAGGAGGGCCTTCTGCATTCTGACTGTGATATACAGCAATAATTATGTTGGTCAAGTTCCTCATCATCAGGGTTTGTACAGGGACGGGCAGGAGGAAAAACAGACAAAGAAACCCCAAAAAAGTAAAACAAACATGAATCATGACAGTTGTACCTTTAAATTACTCCTAATTTTAGCTCTTAAAGCTCTCAAAGAAAACATATTTAGTTCTTTTCCACCTTTAATTAGGTGTATTTTACAAACGAAGTTAAGTTTTTGTGTGGTAAGATTTTATCTTCTTGCCAGGTTTGTGGTATAAGTCTCAGTACCTCCGAGAGGCTCAGGTGAACCTCCTCGCTGATGACGTGTGTCGACACAGGGACTATTATGACAACATGATCACGGAGAACATGTTTTGTGCCGGTCGTCCCGACTGGAGCCAGGATGCCTGTGAGGTATTTGAACATGCCTGGACTCGATCAGAATTTGCTCCCACAGTTTGTTGATTTCTTTTTGATGCTGCACATCTTTCCCACAGGGAGACTCAGGAGGCCCTCTGGTGTGCGAGTTTGACAACAGGCTCTTCCAGTTTGGAGTAATCAGCTGGGGTGATGGGTGTGCACAGGAGTTTCGACCCGGCGTTTACACCAGAGTGACCAACTACAACAGATGGATAGAAGAGAAGACGGGTCTGACGTCCAACACTGCTGGAGCCATGTTTCCTCAGAAATGACATTTGTGCTGCTAATTTCTTATTTTCTAAGTGGCCTTAAAGGATAGGACTCTCTGGACTGTGCTGTACATACATATGAAAATGTGTCAGCAAAAGTATGTCATTACATTTTATCTCAGTCCATAAGGTAAATTTCTTGATTCTGTGCCTGCATACCTTATATTTATACAGCTGTTTGGTGAGTAATCTTACATTATTTTCAGTTATAGGTCACATATATTTTCAAGATTCAATTCAGAAAGTAGCAGATTTGTTTAAGTTATTGAGTTGTTTAGTGTTGCATTTCCAAATTTTATATGTACTCATGATATAATTTGTGAGTATAATAGTTTGTGATAGTAATAAATATACTTTTGTTTGCTTATGGGTCAATTTTTAAATAATTTAAACAAATTATGAGTTTTCAAAGTAAAGTCTCATAAATAAATAATGTGTTTGAAGTTGTTCTGTCCTCACATCTCTACATGAATTCAACTAACAGGCCTGAACATTTCAGATTTCTGCAGAAAACCTATTTATGAGGCACATATGAATAGCATGAAGTTCAGTGGCATTTAAAATACTTAAAATACTATTTTGGCCATAAACTCAGTCAAATTGAAGGGGAGTGTACATTTTTGAGCACATAGCATATTTGCTACTTACTTCTTGCACTTCCAATTGAGTATGGGGTCGTTGGGCTGCAGGAGCTAATCCCACACAGTATCTGCTAAAGTTAGCTTAGCATCACTGTTCCCAACTCCTCAGTAAGGAAAGTCGCTATTGGCTGCCCTTAAAGTCACTAGAAGTCGCTAATTGACGTCATCGCCTAATTTGCATAATTGACTATGGTATGTAATGTACGGTGTAGGAGAGAGGAATAACATCGTGGGAGAGACAAAAAATTTGTAAAAAAACAAACAAACACCATATATATATGTTTAGAACTACAAATGAACTTTCTTCTGTTGACTCTTGTTTTTTAATATCACAATTCCAACTCTCCTCCTTTATGGGGGTCTGGGATCGGCAAAAGTGACCCAAAAGAAACACTCTGGTGGAGTTTCTTAGGTTTATTTGTAGTTGTTTTTATTATTATTATTATTATTATTATTATTTTAGCTTTCTTAAGTCTTGTTTGGTTTTTAACCTTATGGTTCACTGGAGCCTGTGGCGGGTGGACGCATGCGCAATTCATTTGCAGTCTGGATGCGGAGGGAGGGTGTGCTCCTGCTCTGACTGCAGCTTGGAGGGACTGATGCACCAGGACTGGGCCGCCTGTGAGAGCCTTGAGACAGGGGAGGAGCCCACGGCAGCACCTGCTGCTCGTTGAGAACGGTGGAAAGCAATATGTACTTTGACAAGAGAGTCTCCAAAAGACACCAGAAAAAGTCAAAAAATGTGTCACTAGTTGCTTTTTTGAAAAAAAAAAAGCCGCTAGAGGGGTTTGAAAACTTGCTAAATATAGCATCAAAGTCGCAAAATTGGCAACACTACTTAGCATGCTAACTGAAAATGGAAGGTCAGGGTCGTTACCTAGCAACAGCAGCAGTTAGAAGTTAGCCATTAGCGGTTAGCGATTGTTTAAAACAGATCAAACTGTTTCTGGTTCAGTTTTTACTGCTGAGGAAATTTTAAAGCATTTTTTTGTTTTTGTTGTTGTTGGAGAAAAGGCTTCTGTCATAGTGTCTAACAACATGTCAGAACTACCGTTACTGAAACAACTGGTAAAACAGAGAATAGATGCAGCAGTTGAAGACATTTGTGGACTATTTGAAAGAACAATAGTAGATTATGAGGACCAACTGTCTCGTTTAAAAGAAGATATCAGAAAACACAAACTACTGGATGCTGTTTTTAATCCTGATGTTCACTTACACAGATCAGGTTTGTACATTTTTACTATTTTTCTGTGGTTGTTAGCAGTTAGTTAGTGGCTGCTGAGCTTACTTGTTAGCTAGCATAGAGAGGCTAAATAAACCTTACCATAGGTGATTCTGTAGTGTTTTGTAATTAACATTTTAATTCAGACATACAGTAACTCATACCTACGTTACAGTATGTTATATTAGTGTCATGAAACAGTTACAGTAACACTTTAAAGTAATGTGTGTGTGTGTTGGGGGGGGTCCATGCTAACATTACTTAACAGTAGAAACCATAGTGACATCACTGATGGATAAATAGACATTTAAACGTGTCATTTTTAAATAAAACTATAAAGCCATTTTTGTTACCTGATAGTTTAGCTTTAACTTAACTTTTACTTTATTTAACTTTATTATTCATTGTCACTTAATTCCGCTTGATGATTACTTATTTTGATACACATTCATAACAATAAAATAATCTTAGATAACTTTTCATCTGTGAAGTAATATTCCTCATTGCTTGGCTTTGCCATTTCTTTCATTAGAGCATCCAAAACCAGCACAAAAGTCAGTTGTTTTCTATTGCTTGAACTGGTCAATACAGGACAGAGTCCTGATCCAATATGGCAGCGTGACAGATGCATTTCAGAAGCCCTGATCATCTCTAATCTCATTAACATAAAGTAATAACATAAATTCACAGTTGACTGTAATATACCTGTTTGTTTCAGTGTTTAGTGCAGATGTCCAGCAAATGTTGGTGACTGAAGAAGAGGTTTTCCCTGCATGGAGCCCTGGGCTGGTCCAGGACCAGGACCATGAGCCCGTGCACATAAAAGAGGAACAGGAGGAGTTTTGGACCAGTCAAGAGGGAGATCAAGTTAATGGTCTGGAGGAGGCTGATATCACCAGCTTCTCATTCACAGTTGTTTCTCTGAAGAATGACAGTGATGAAGAGAAACCTTAGTCCTCACAGCTTCAACAGAGTCCGACTGAAGACAACATAGAGGCAGAGACTCCAACCAGCAGCTCAGCTAAACAGATTAAAACAGGAACTGACAGAGAAACCTGTGCAGAAACGACTAGGAACTTGGATCCAAACAGTCTTTCACATCCAAATGAAAAGGATTTAGATTCTGAATGTAAATGTTCTGAAATATAAAGAAGCCACTGTAAGTGATGTGGGATGTAATACTGACGAAAAGTCATTTAGCTGTTGTGATAAACAGTTTAGCTACAAGCGGTGTCTTCAGAGACACATGATATGTCATTCAAGGAGAAGGTCTTCGAGCCATTTGGTTAAAAACACGTTTTTGAATGTGAAACAAAAGTCAGATTCACACATGAGAGGTTCCACACAGGAGAGAAACCATTTGGTTGTGATGTTTGTGGGAAAGATTTTTTACTTTAGAAACATCTGAGGAGACATTTGAGAGTCCACTCAGGATTTGAACAGTTGCAGTTGTTTATCCTTTTATCAATCTCTTGTATAAAATATCTTTCTGTTTCTCTCGTGAGAGTTGTCACAAAAATGTAAAATGTTTAAAGATTCTTCCTCATCCAAAGTTGTAGAATATCTAAAAGTACCAAGTCAAAGGTGGCTGGATTTCATGTTTTATGGTTAAAGTTGTTTCTACAGTCATACAAAAGTTTTCCCATCAAAGCAGTTTTAAAAAACAAGTTGTGTGATGCTGAAGGTGTGTGTACATATGTCAACAGTTCCAACTGGAGTTATATTTACTGGGAAATCATCACCCAGACAGGATATTATATATGAAATTTGTCTTATACTATTCATTCTGTTTTACAGAGGGATCGCTTGTCTTCTTCTTATGGGCTGCTGCTCATGTAGGTGTTTAAGGAAATGAGGAGGTTAATGTTTTGGCAAAGCAGTCACTGAACGCAGGGGAAACTTATGTAAAATTTCAGTTACAAGGGCGGAAGGTAAAACAAGCACTAAGGATTATATGTACAAAATCTGGCAAGAACACTGGGACACCAGCGATACAGGAAGACATCTTTACAACATAAAAAACATGTAGGCATAAATAGAAAACTACTCCACACTCCAGTCCAGTAGGTGGCGGAAATGCACCTTATAAGTTGAGGCCAACCACCAATAAAGTCAAAGAAGAAGAAGAAGTAATAAAAATTTAAAAAAAGATTAATTAATTAACCTTTAAAGTTGTGACATAAGAACATTAACGCTAATTCGCTAACACTTGATAGCCAGTGCTAACGTTACCTTTTTAATTCAAAAGGGGGCAGGTGGGGTGACAATACCAAGATAATTATAATTATTCTGTATATATTTATATAATGTGTAAGGTCTTAAACCTTACACTGTAAAGTGCCTTGAGATGACTTATGTTG
>JAUMHL010000012.1:18314885-18325106 GCA_032362345.1 Sandelia bainsii | reverse complement strand
CTTAAATGCCCTACTTTCATGATATAATATCACTGTAGTGTGAACTTTTCACGTTTTCCATAAATTTCACCCGAAAGTCAAATATCCCTAACTTTTTGTGAGTAGTGTATGTTACCTACTGTAGGTGTTGGTATTAAAAGCTTTATGTTGTGAGAAAGTGAGATTTGGAAATTTGTGTTTCTTGTGCCTTAATTTGTTATTTTGTAACAATGTTATTTATGTTTACTATTTTTTTAATTTTTCAGAAATACCAGAATTATTATTTTATGTCTGTCTGTCTGTCTGATTACATCATTTCTAAAAAATAAATAAATCGGACATTACGATCAAACAGTTATTCGGTACTTGAGTAGTCTTTTCAACGAGTACTTTTTTACTCTTACTTGAGTAATTTTTTGGATGACTACTTTTTACTTCTACTTAATATTATTTTGAAGTAACGCTACTCTTACTTGAGTACAATTTTTGGCTACTCTACCCACCTCTGCTCACGAGGAGCAGACGGCAGAGAATCCAGTTTTTCTAAAAAAAAAAGACTGTGATTGTCAATAAAACAGTATTACAATTTTTTTTTTTTTTTCTTTCTGTGCGGGCTGGTACCAGGTGACCCCCGGTACCGATCCGGTGGTTGGGGACCTCTGCGCTAGAGCACTAAATGTGAATCTACCACTGCAAATAGTCCACAAATGCACAATTTACTCTTGTATGAGCAATGTTCGCTAAAAATGACAATTCACATCTGTTTCAGGTCATTTCTGAGCCTTTTAAAAAAAATGAAAACAAGAAAATAGAAAATCACCAGCTTTAACTGTACTTGATGCAGCCTATACCCACATATGCTCAAAGAACAATGTGACAACACACAAGAATACTTATATTTTCAAATGACATGATTAGATTATGTTATTTAAATTTACAAACGTAAGTGGATGGTTTGATTTCTTATACTTTAACTGTTAGTACTTTATGATGTTTACACATAGAATTGTCTACTAATCTAATCTAATTACAATACGCACATTTGAAATTTAACAAGTAGAAAATAATTATCTGCCACATTTCATGTATTTTTTATGACAATCATCATTTCAAAATAATTTCTGCAACCTTAAGTTGTGTATTATCACTTGAATAAAGAAAAGTCAAATCTAATTTGTGCTTCATGAAAATAAAAAAGTAAGAAAGGAGTACTTGCCCTGCACATATTGTGTTTATTTCCTGCAATAAAGCAATGAAATATGCAGTATGACTGAAGACTGAATGCTAGTTTATTTTGAAAGGAAACATGTACAGTGTGTATGATAAATGTGTTTATTTACGATATAAAATGAGAAATAAAAATGTTCTTGTGGGATCTAAATGTTCTTTTCACAGATCCATCTATAAGGCATCTTACAGGAGCCGTCCATCCAGCATTTCAGGCCGTTTTCACTCGTATCAATGTGTCCACAGTCCTCTCCTAACGGGTTGTCCAGCTTCCAGTTGTCAGGCTCAGTCCCAGTTCCTTCTCTGCTCAGCCAGTACCTGAAACATGTATTTCAGTATTAGCAAAGAAAGCCACATTTTTTTTAATCTTTGGTGTTACAATCCTTCACAAAATGTGTTGAAGTGTTTAATAGTGTAACCAGCAAACCAGCCTATGATGGCTCGCCTATCATTCATCATACTTCCTCTGTTACACCTCAGTTTTACAACAACAACCATTTGAACTTTACACACAGTAGATATTTTTGAGAATATGCATCAATCAGTAAAAATGAAGAATCCATTTTGCGACTCAGTACCGATGCTGAAGGCACATTGACCTTTGGTATCACTATTTGACACACTGGGTGCATCACTCCTTGATGTCATGGGAATGACAGCAGCTGCCTGTCAGACCTCTCGTCAAAACAATCAGTTACAGGGTGGAAATATCACAGTTTGATTGACTTAATACACAGTTACATCTGAGTTAAGGTTGTACACAAAAACCTCCAGGTTAGATTAAAATAACTACTTTCTGGAATGGTGTTGTTACAGCACACAACCGTCTCACACAATCAATGGACACCCCTGTGTGTCCTAAAGGGGTACCTTTTAGTATTGGTATTGAGAAGCCAAGTGGGAAGCATCATTTTGTGGTGCTGTAGGTTGAGAATGGGTTTGCTTTAGGGAGGACTTTGGGTGACTGGAATTTTAGTTAAATAGACTGTGTTTTGACTTACTGTACGTCTGAAGCAACTTTGCTGCCGTCCACCCAGCGCCAGTCACCTTCCTCCTCTTCATCAGTCAAACCGATCCACAGCCTGGTGCTGCTCTGCTCCTGAGTCTGGCTGGCATCAAAAATAAACCTCTAAAAAGGGAAAAGATGGTTTCAGGGTTACATATTTAAATAAAATCTCTTTTTTACTTATTGTCTTGCAGGCAGTTGTCACATATTCTTTTATTTTCTCCCCCTACTTGTTCTTCTTCGCTGGTCACGATGAGCAGGTCGCCCCCTTGTGTCTGGCACCAGGCTCTGCTGGAGCTCCAGGACAGCATTCGAGAGGAGAAGTAGTAGCACTTCATCTGAAACTGTTTCCAGCTGTTGTCACATTTTTTGCAAATCCGCTCTATGGAAAAAATATTTTCATTTCAATGCAAAATCTGAACCTCTTAGATGCAATTTTCCCGTTTCATTTCCTCTCAAGTAACTTTCAAGTTGGAATAAGGTGATCATTCCAACCTGAAAGTTACTATCCAACAGCCCAGGTGCCACAAATACTCACTAGATCACCTAAAGCGTATTCATCTGCTGCAAAAAATATTCCCATTTGAGTGGTGTTTGCTAAAAACTAAAGTATTCATCATTACATAGACTTGTTTTTATAAATAAATCTATATTTTTGTGACTTTACTGTACCACTTGTCTTCTGGTTAACCACAGGGCAGTAGAGGTCTAAAGAGTAATAGGCCTCATTCATTAACTGCACGTCCGCCACCACCTGCTCCATTTCATCTTTGCTGCTCTTCTTCTGCTCCGCTGCTTCCTCCCTCTCTTTCACCAGCATCGTGCTCAGATTCTGGGTTTCTCCTTGAAGTTCCGCCACCTTCTCACTCAGTCCTTGAAACCTGTCGTTGATTTCCTCAAGTTCCACATTCGCCTGCTTTAGCTGAAACAGCTCGTCCCTCAGAAGGCCGTTTGCCTCAGACAGTCGTCGTTTCTCCTCCTCTCGCTGAGAGTTGGAGCTGACCAGATAATCGATAGTTTGCGACATGTTCAGCTTCTGTTCCTCCTGTCCAGATGTGTATTGGACCAGTTTTTCATGTTCTTGCATTAGCTGTAAGTTTCTAGAAGTCAGATTCACGATCTTCTCCATTAATGCGCTGTTTTCTAAAGTCAACGCAAGATTAACGGATGTGAGTTCAGCTGAAGTCTTGTTAAGCAGCGTGGTCTCTTCATCGAGCCCAGCTCTGAGCTTCTTTAAGATTTCATTTTCTTTCTTCGGGTCAGTGTTTGCTTTAGTCAGATTGAGATAGATGGCACTCATGTTCTGGTAATCAGGGAGACTTTTCCATCCTGGCTTTCTGTCTGACTCATTGTTATCTGAAAAACAAACATAGGGTAATTATTTTTGTTGGAGCTAACAGACAACTGACAACTAAATTTTGATTTCAAAGACACAAATTACACTTGAATGACTTAGTTCAACATTTTGTTAAACATCATTGTTTTTCCAAAGGTAAGAAGAGACAGCAGCACTCCTGTGGCAATTAGCTTAGTTTGGCTTAGCATAGAAATTGCAAGATACCAGTTAGCCTGTGAATACGTTTAAAGCTGCCTTATTAACAAAAGTTTGTTATTACATCAAGAGGAATGACAAAAAGTGATAACAGTGATAGCAAGGAGAGTTTCATGTTGGAACAATTTATTTGCAAAAGTAGTGCACGTATTTACACACAAGATTTTCAAATGTAAATAAAGTTTTATGATGATGTGAAAATTGTACTTTTATCTGAATTTGTGTGCTCAACAATGGTGTATGTGTATATTGTTCCCTCAGGAATGAGGCAGGTTAGCTGTTTCCACCACCTGTTACCACGTAGTTTGGTGGTAACATTTTGGACCTTTTTTGTAGAGAATTTTAATGATTTTTATATTTTTGTTTGTGTACAGAAATGTGCTTATTTGCTTTCCTTGAAAGAGTTAAGACTAGAAGCTTGATACCACTTTTATGTTTCCCTCTGGTTTTGTTGTCACCTTCAGGTTGTTTGAACAGAAATTTATCAAATTGTTTTGTGTAAGGATCAGACAGTCATGGTTATTAGTGAGCTTTAGAAGTGCCGGCAGGTTGATATTGTGATGTTTTTAAAAGTTTAACACCACTTTCATGATGTCTTTTAGTCTTACCAGTAGTAAAGTTTAATTTTCATTGCAAATGGGAGTAGTGACCCTCCCACATTTGCTCTTGGACGAAAAGAAAATCAACATATCTCTTGACATTAACACATTTTACTTACACAGGACAGATAGTGCTGCACAGGACACGAGCAGCAGCAAACAGAGCATTGAGAGAAAAATCAGTGGACAGAGGTGATGACAGGTCATGATTTTTCTGCCACTGAGGCAACCTGAAGATAAAAACAACAAACAGATTGATTAATATTATCAGCAGTAGTTGTAGTAATAGTATTCATGCATTGACAATTTAGAGGGGTAAGGTTTTCTGCTGTGTTAAGGTACTCTTTTGTAAAAGTATTATCATATTTAGTAACCAGATGTAGTATATTTTTTTGTGTTTACAGATTAACTGCAAAACTCTTTTTGTTTTCAAATCAGTTTTGATCTTTCTCTTTTGTCGACAAGAAAATGTTCTTCTTGTCCTAAAATTAGTTAAAATAATAACTTTTTACAAAGTAAATCCACTTTAATAGGCTTTTGAATTTTCTGTAAGTTTCAACATTCTTGATTTTTGCCTTATTCGTTCTCCTTTAAAAACACAGCTGCTCGTTTCTAGAGAATCCACGAAATAAACGGATTTTTATAGTTGAAATATTCGTATTTGCATTAAAAAAATATGGCTTTCAGGACATTATTGCTTTGAATCCCCTAAATCTGTAGATGACAGACCCAAGCAGACATGAGTTTTGCTGAGCTGAGAGATTTTTCACCAATATATTAAGTAATTTCTTTACAATCCAGTTAGTTATGCTCTATTTTAAATACACATTTTAGGGCACTTGTAAGCATTTAATACAAGTTTAACAAACTATAATGTAATATACTGTTATAAGGACAATTTTGTGTTTATTAATGGACAGCAGTTCTGAGTAATTTTTATTTATAACTTATAACGTATTCTATATTAATATTATAACAACTTACATCTGCTTACAGCTACATTATAATGTGTTATAAACTATTTATTCAATGTTTAAATACTGCTTGTAAATACTAAAATGTAAATAAAGTATTGTACTACTCACATTTTTCCTGCTCCTGTTTGGCTGAAGTCACTGACATCGATGAGCCCGGTGTTGGGTTATTAATCCAGGGGAGCCACTGCTGACCGATCATTTTACAGAGCAGAGCTGGTTCTCTTCTTCTAAAATCCTCCTGACGTCAGGAACGAACAGCTGCTAAACACAAAATAAAAACAAATACTCACAGAGCGGTAAAACGTGTGTACCACACTTGTGACGGGTTCATTAGAGCTCAAGATATTTTAGAAAACATAAATGTCCTACTTGTCAGCCCACACATCCTCAGACACAGACTGAATTTTAGTGTCTCAACATCAAACAGGATTACAAAAATGTTAAAATCTTCACAGACAGAGAGTTGGTGTGGTTTTCCTTTATACTGAACTATTTGATTCATTCTTAGGGAAAATGTTTTTATATAACATACGCTACTTCATACAAACTACTTCTAGTTTATCTCTTTGTGGTCATTACGTATCTGTTTTCAGTCGTTTTTTTCTGTATAATTTTGTGTCTGTTTTCGATCATTTAGTTTCTCATTGTAGAAATTTTCTGTCTGTTTTCACTAATCTTTTGTCACCATGTGGTCGTTTTCTATGTGGTCATATCTATTTCTCGCCATTTTTTGTATCTTTGTTGTCATTTGGTCTATTTTTGCTCAATTTTCTCTCACTGTGTGACATTTTCTGTCTGTTTTTGTTAATTTCTTGTTTTTATTTTGTGTCATTATTGTCTCTTTGTCATTTTGTAGCTTTTAACTGAACTCTGTGACTTATAAGGAATACTCGATTAACACGCACTTGTACAAGAAAGAAGGTGAAACTTGTACTTTAGTATTTCTGCAAAATCCTATATTACTGTATAGTATATCCACAATTCAAATTGTACTTATTTTTACACATAGCTAAGGTTATATATATATATATATATTTTTTTTTACACATATGACATAATATAATGTATGATGTATTGTTATATTAAATTATAGTACATGTATTTGCATTAGTAGTAATATTAAACAAACGGTACAGGAAAATATATCAGACAGGGGCTTTTCTCTTGATTAATTAGTTTTTTTTTTTTGTTTTGATACATTTTATAATACTTTATAATAATGTACTTCTACTGCAAGTTAAATTAAAAATGCTGAACTTTTTATTGTATTGGACAATTTTTACAGTGTGGTAGTGTGTGTACTTGCACATAAGTAGTGTGTACTTTCTTCCACCACTACATGTTACACCCTGACAATGGTGGAAAGTAGCAACATTAAATTACTCAAGTACTCCCCTTAGCAACAGTGTATCACAGTATTTCCGTTTTATGTTACTTTAAACTTCTACTACACCACAGTTAAGTGACAAATATTACATACAATTTATGTCTTGTTTTGAAATAGGCCACTCTGTAAAAATAAGCTGCTTTTGATTTAAGGTATATTTTAATGCTAATATGTTTACACTTCTTTCTACTCTTTTTTTATTGCTGCACTGAGACAATGACACGTTTACTTGTGTAGAATATCTACACTATCTCTCACCATTGCACTCTGAAATGTGCCATTTTGCAAACTGAATACTCTTACTCTTAATACTTCTTTACTTTTAGTTTTTGTACTTTTTCAATACAGTGAAGTTTCTGCATGGGGTACTTTTACCTCAAATCATTTGAATAACTAATTTGAAATTGATGAATATGATGTTATTGGATTATAAGTACTGAAGCATTAATGTGTTCATCACTTTAATGTTGCAGCTGTAACTATGAAGCTTATTTTAATGGCTTCATTAGCTGTTTAGTTGATCAAAGTCTATATTTTCAATCAAAAAAATATAATTTCAATTCATACTGCTGCATAACGTGTGAATTTCACACCAGGAATTAATATAATTCCATTAGTCTGTACAGTTTTTAGTACTAGTAATCTGATTCCGAAAAGTAAATGGTAACTATTATT
This sequence comes from Sandelia bainsii, assembly GCA_032362345.1. NCBI lineage: Eukaryota > Metazoa > Chordata > Actinopteri > Anabantiformes > Anabantidae > Sandelia > Sandelia bainsii. The sequence continues at coordinate 18,317,704 of JAUMHL010000012.1, read as the reverse complement.
ACCAAATAAATGTAGTGGAGTAAAATTTTCCCCCCCTTCACTCACCTCATGTAACGTCCTCAGTGTGTTGTCTCTGACATATATCCTGCAGGAATAAGAACCTCAGCTGCTCAGATTGTTGCTCAGCTGAAGATTCACCACAACTGATTAACAATCTTTGTGAATCTACAGCTCTTTTAAAGCCCTCTGACCCCCTGCTGCTTTACTTCTAACACTACTCTAATAATGGTCAGTTCCATTTGATGTTACCTTATCTTTCACAAAACAATAGTCACTTAGGGTACGACTGTATGTTAAACAACGCACCGAGTTTCCTATTTATACAATTAATGCCTTATTTCTCCCTAAAAGTTAGAATAAATGTAAAAATATTGCCCTTAATTAAAAAAGAAAAAGTACTGTATCTCCTCCAGGCCACACTGTGGTTCATTTTACCAAATCTTAACCAGTAGGTGGCAGCGTGTCCTTTGACGCAGTTCAGTTCGGTACAGATTTATAGTGGTAAAAGTACCCAGATGTAGAAGTAAGAGTAGATTTACCATGATGTAGAAATATTCTGTTACATGTTGAGCATTGACAATGAAAGTACAAAAACTTATATATGTACACTACCAGTCACAAGTTTGGACACACATAGAAAATACCATTGTTTTGAAGAAAAGCAGATTCCAGAACATCAAACTGAACAGTATTTATACATTTACTATGTACATTTTAAATGTAATGTTCACTTATATGTGACTAACTTTATGTTTTTGTTTCTGGTAATAAACATAACAATAAGATAATAATATATGATAAATATAATTATTTAGAGAAGCCAGACGTTGGGTTATATTTTTCAATCCACTTTTCAGCAGCTTTAACTCAACAAATTAGTCCTTTTGACCCCTTTATGGGTAGAAAATAAAACCCAACCCCACTGGATTAAAACAACCCAGCATTTTGTAGGCGTGTATACCACTGGGTAGCGTGTGAGTTAATCTGACAGTCTGCTCGGTATGCATTGGATTATTAATCTGAATCTGCAAACTAAGATGTACCTGGAGTTAGTATTTTATGTTATACTGCAGAAAGTAGAAACACTTCACTAAAGTTAAAGTACCTCAAAGTATGAGTTACAGTTACCTTTACAAAAATAATAATATTGTGTTTTTGGTTATTTGATTATTGTGTATGTTTAATCGATGAGGCCACAAACTGAACAGAAACGAGAAGCAGCTGTACAGACTAAAAATTCTGTCACCACATGGACTGAAGGTAGAGTGTGATTTAAGGTGTTTTCTTAAATGTGAGTCGTTTCTTGATTTCACCACAAGATGGTGCAATGATGCGATAAGCAAAGGAGAACAATGAGGGTGATACTGCAAAGAGATAGATAAATGTATGTAGACCCTCCTCTCCCCATTTAGTATTTTTAGGTATTTTGCTTTTTCATGGTTTGATCTGGGCTCCTTAATTTTACTTAATGCAATGATATTTGAGACTGAATCCCAGCATAATGAAACAAGGAACAAGGTGACCAAAACAAATTTTCTGGTTGCTTCATTTTAAGTTGACAAGGACCAAAAAAGTTTCAGTTTGACCTGATCGTGAGCAAAACCTTATCAACCAGCATCAGTGTTGAACTCATTCATACCACTGTGACTGTTCAACATCCTGTGGAAAACCTGCCACCATTAGCAGATTAATGGAATGATACATAGTTAAAGAATCTCACTGGACACAGATTTATCTCCTGGATCACTGTGATTTCAATTTATTTATTAAAGGAAGTCCATATGCACACATCCACAGACAACCTACACAAGTTGTTCCTAAAATTTCAAATGCTCATTATATTTACTGGTGTGTTTGTGATACAGTAAAAAGCAAAACATGTTGCAATCAGCAGGACTTATAGCAACAACAGCCTGTGCAACTGAGGCTGCAGAACAAGACAAACAATGCTCTTTCTCTGCCCCAAGGGGAAATCACCCCTGGGAAGCTGCAGAGATCTGCTCTAAACAAACAGGCTGCTACTGATAAGCGCGAGAAAGGAAATGTATAGATTGTTCTAACAGCATCTCCTGTTTCTGCAACAAAATAGAGTTTTAAACCAAAATCTGAACTGTATTCATTCACAAATGCTTACATTTAAATTACCTTTACACTGGGCCCCTGACTGACATCCAGCATGTCCTCAGAGTGTTACTACAGATGACAGCTTTAAATGTATGTATGCTATCAGTCCTTTAATGTTAATGAGAGGTTGTCTGGTCATTATAGGCCACTGCTGAGGTACCACTAACAAACCACATGAATCATTACATTAAAATAGATATTTTCCAGTGGAGATTTCTCTTAATGGTCGAATCTGCATCACTGTGCTCAATACTTAGTTTTGTCTTGGCACACCCAGGTGCAATAAATATATATGTGGTTGGTAAGAAAGAGGAGGTTTGATCGTGTGTTTGGTATTGGGTGGTGTAGGTGTGAAGTTGGGAAATTGTGGTTTTACTTTTAGCTGACCTACTTCAGGCAAATTAGCAGTGTGTGTGTGTGTGTGTGTGTGTTTATGACCCATTCCATTGCATACAATGGAAAAGCAGAGATGGTGTCAGCGATACTCTGTGCTAATGATTCTCAGCTTCTTCTTATCTTCAACTATTTTTATGACTTGGCAGGAACCAACAACATCACAGAGCTTTTATCACAGTAGATTATAGATCATTGTGAGGACTCTTTAACCTTTAATTTAAACTGATGGAGTCAGCCCCAGGGTGCTGAAAGCCTGTGCTCCCCAGCTCTGTGGTGTCCTCCAGAACATTTTCAATCTG